>SNQJ01S0147027.1:0-23816 GCA_010110895.2 Picea sitchensis | reverse complement strand
TATAAGCTATTTATGATAAGGAAGTTTTTGCTGGGTTTTCTTCCCCTAGAGGGTTTCCTAGGATAAATGTTGTGTCTCTCGTGGATGTGTATTTCTCAGTGATCTTGTTCTTATTATGCTCTTATCTTATGAAATGCAAAGAACTATAATAATGGCATAAACATTAACATAACGAAGAGTGCACACTTTATTCCAGTTTGTACGACGTATCAAGAACTAGACATAGCTAGAATTTGTGTTAAGAAAATTGTGAGATTGCATGGTGTACCAAGGAAGATAATATCCAATCGAGGATTGGTATTCACTGGACATTTTCGGACTAGTTTCCAAGAGGGTTTGGGAACACAAATGAATTTTAGTACATCATATCACCACAAAACAAATGGACAAACTGAAAGAACGAATCAAATTCTAGAGGATATACTTCAAATGTATGTGATGGATCAACATAAACGATGGGAATAATTTACTATAAATCTAAGACTTGGTACATAACCAATTGCTAGAATGCCATATCGGATGTCGACACCTGAATTGCAAGAGTTAAATATGCAATTGAAGGAGTCGTTGGATTTTGGACTTATACATCCAAGTATATCACTGTGGGGTGTGCCAATAATATTTGTATGAAATAAGGACAGATCATAGAGGCTTTGCATTGACTATTGTCAATTAAACAAAGCCACGATCAAGAATCAATATCCATTACCGAGACTTGATGACTTATTTGATCAAATGAAGGGAGTGACAATGTTTTCAAAGATTGATTTGAGATTGGGATATCACCAGTTGCGAATCAAATAGGAAGACATTCCTAAAACAACATTTAAGACAATATTCAGACATTATGAATTTACTGTATTACCATTTAGATTGACAAATGCCCCTGGTGTTTTCATGAGTTTAATGAATGGTGTATTCCTCGAACACTTGGACACATTCATACAAGTATTTATTGACGATATATTGATTTACTCTCATACGAAAGAAGAGAACAACGAACATCAGAGATTAGTTCTACAATGATTAAGGGAAAACAAGTTGTCGAAATGTTCTTTTTATCAGACAAATATTCACTATTTGGGACATATTATTTCTGGAGAAGGCATCATTGTGGATCCAACAAAAGTAGAGGCTATTATGGAATGGAAAACACCAACGAACGTGAAATAAGTACATATTTTTATGGGATTAGTGGTTAGTATCGATGCTTTTTCGCAGAATTTTCCAAGATAGAAAATCCAATTACAGAACTACAAAAGAAGAACAAGAAATTTGTATGGTCATAGAAGTGCGCAGAATCATTTCAAAAGCTTAAAGAAATATTAACAATGACACCAATATTGAAATTTTTGAATATGGAAAATAATTCTTGGTAAGCATTGACACATCCAAGGAAGGATTGGGTGGAGTATTAATGCAATAAGGTCAAGTTATCACATATATTTCAAGGAAACTAAGAAGGCATGAAGAGAATTAAACAACACATGATTTGGAATTGTTAGCGGTTGCTTATGCCTTACGAGTTTGGAGACACTACCTTATCAGACGTAAATTCGATCTAAAAATTGATCACAATGGATTAAAACACACTTTTACTCGGAGTGTCTTGAACACGCGACAAATACGTTGGCCAAAAATTTTAAGTGAACAAAATTTTGATATCACGTATATTAAAGGAAAAATTAACAGAGTTGCAAATGAGTTGAGTAAGAGACCTCACATTTTCTCAGTAATACCAATGAAGGTGAATCTTCAAGAAACAATTTTAGTGTTACAGATTCATGAAGACTCGTACAAGGAAGTAAAAGACAATATTATACAAGATACCATTATGATACCTATATATGAGGGATATTATTTGGATAATTATGGACTAGTAAGATACAATGACATAATTTATGTACCACCAATTGACGAATTGAGAAATTTTATTTTAAATGAGGCTCATCGAGCGATGTATATTTCTCATCCTGGACTCACAAAAATGAAGGCATATCTTAAACCACTATTCTTCTGGAAGGGAATGAAAACTAATATAGTTAACTATGTGGCGAGTTGTATTGAATGTCAACAACTGAAGGCTGAACATAGACATCCAACATGATTATTACAACCACATGTGATTCCTAAATCAAAATGGGAAGTTATATGTATGGATTTTATTGTTGGATTTCCATTGATGACAAGGAGACACGATTATATTTGTGTAGTCGTCAACACTTTAACGAAGAGTGCACACTTTATTCCAGTTTTCACGACGTATCAAGAACCAGACATAGCTAGAATTTTTTTTAACGAAATTGTGAGATTGCATGGTGTACCAAGGAAGATAATATCCGATCAAGAATCGGTATTCACTGGACGTTTTCAGACTAGTTTCCAAGAGGGTTTGGGAACACAAATGAATTTTAGTACATTATATCACCACAAAACAAATGGACAAACTAAAAGAATGAATCAAATTCTAGAGGATATGCTTCAAATGCATGTGATGGATCAACATAAACGATGGAAATAATTTTTACCATTGGTAGAATTTCTGTGCAACAACAGTTATCAGAGTACTATAAAGATGGCACCTTTTGAATTTCTATACAGATGACCATGTAGAACACCTTTGAGTTGGGATTAACTAGAGGATAGGGTCTTGGTGGGACCAGAAGTGATCCAAGAAATGGAATATCAGATGCAATCCATAAGACAAAGGATTAAAGAAGCGTAAGACCGAAAAATGAGTTATGCAGATGCACATTGTATAGACCGCAGTTATGAGGTTGGTGATAAAGTATTTTTCACGCGGGTGAAGCTGCATAAGAGTTCGGTCAAGTTTGGAAAGGGTGCTAAAATTTCTCCATGGTTTGTGGGACCTTTCGAGGTTGTAGAAAAGAAAGGACTCGTGGCTTACCAACTAGCCTTACCTGATTCTTTGAGGTGTATGTACGATGTGTTTCATGTTTCAGTTTTACGTCATTACATTTCAGATCCATCACATGTTATTGAATTGAGTTCATTGCAGGTATCAGACGAGGGTGCTCTCATAGCAGAGCCAATCCACATACTAGACCATTTCACTCGACAACTACGACGTCAAATAGTCAATCAAGTCAAGGTCCAATGGGGAAGTTATATTCCACATTCTTCTACTTGGGAGGGCGCATGTGAGATGCTTCAACAATTTCCTTATTTATTTTGATAGTTTGATATACAGATTAGTATCAACTACATTTATTTCTTTCACTGTAAGATTGTACAAACTTCAGGATGAAGTTTAAAACAAGAGGGGGTGTATGTAACATCCAATTCCATTGATCACATGCATACATTGACTTATTCTTTAAGGACACTTGTGAGCAAGTGATCCGGTTTAAAACATGGTACATTATGATTATCAGTTCAGTTTATATGTTTATGTTATGATTGATTATTGAAATTGATATGTTAATTATATTAATGTATATGATTGACAGGTATTATGATGAGGTTTCCTAAGTGTACAGGAAGCATGGCATGATGTGTTAAGCCTTAAATAGTGGCACATTACCCCTTAATCGGGGCATATTACATTAGTAATGTTACTTTATATATGTTGGCTTGGGTCCATTAGTTGTAATTGTACCTCCTAGTCTCCTATATATACCAAGGAGACATTTTCATTTGGAATCATCTTGTATTTGGAAATTTATGTGGTGTATAAGGAGGTTTCCCCCTCGAAGAGGCTTATTATATGAATTTCTCTCTTTTTCAAGGCGTTGAGTACTTATTCTAAGGTTTTTCTAGGCTATAGTCATATTTGGTTCTTAACATATGGTATCAAAGCTCAAGGTCTTGGGGTTTCGCTGCTACATCTGAGACACCTTGGAATTTTTGCTATAATTTGTTTTCTACAACGTTTTAGAAACAAACCCTTGGAGGATATTTAGTAGATGGATCAAGGTACGTTAGGTTAAAATTTCAGCTCCATAGGCCTTATACTTTCAGAGATATAACCTTTGTAAGATAGGGTTCTTGAATCATACTGAATTGAGTCATCGCAAAATTTTTTCTATAATTCTTTTGTGTAACGTTTCAGACTCTTAAATCCACATGATATTCATAGAAGTTATTGAAGTATATGTGATAAAAAAATTCAACTTCTGGGTCATCTTAAATTTGTAGATACACCCTGTGGAAGATAGGGTATATGACTAGTCCTATTGACTAGCATCAAGAAGGTGTTCTGGGTAAAAAAATCATAAATTATTCTTAGAGTATCCAAATTGAGTGACACCAGTTGCATTGGATATTGGATAGTCTGTAGTATTTCTGGTACAATTTTCAGAATTTTATATCAATTATTTTGTGCGGGGCACACTATACAAGTGAGATCTCCTAGAAAGTACGAAAATAAGCAAGTTGTGGGGAAGTTACCATAAATTCCACTTGGCACATCCAATTTTGATCAGACCTGTGGCATTGCAGAGAAGGAATATCAAAGAACTACAAAAATAAAATTTCATACCCAAAAGAGCTGAAATTTTGGAGATACGACAAAAGAAAGATTGTCTAGCAAAACCACCTCAAAATCAAGGTTTAAAAGTGAGACTTTGCCAACATGCCACCAGAAAAAGGAACTTTTACACCAAATAAGAGTCCAAACAGTCCTACTTGGACTTTTTATGAAGGTGAAGAAATGCGCAGCGACACAAATTCTTTACAAAGGAAGACAATGCCAAAAGATGAACTACAAGGGATGATGGATGGTTTAAAAATGGATATCATAGAAGGATTGAAAAATTTCCTAATAGAGAAGACACTTGCAAGTGAAAATGTATCCCATGAAATTCATGATGAGGAAACAAGGAAGATGAATCAAGAATGGAGAAAATCCAACTTTGGGTTGAAGACCAACCGCGTTCCTAAGATCAATATGAGGAAGTTTGATGGCAAGCACCCAATCACATGGATACTTCAGATGGAGCAATTCTTTGATCTACATGATGTGCCACATACACAAAAGGTACGAATTTCTTCTTTATATTTAGAACCCAATCAATTTGTGTCGTATCGATGGATTTGTTCTCGCAAATCACTTGTCACTTGGACAATTGGCAAAGCTGAGACTGAGGGCTACACAATGAATTTGTTATCATTCAAAATGTGTCTTCTTCCTATATCATTTTTTTTTATAATCTAGGAGTGGGAAAAAATAGGTGACCAATTTTGGTTTGTGTCGGTTTTTTTCTGGGTAAACATCATCAGGACAATTTTGAAAAATGTGCCTCTTGGAACACCTCAACCCCTTTGCATATTGTTCATAGTGACTTGTGTGGTCCACTTTCTTCTCCTTTTCTAGGTGCAAGTATTTCTTAACTTTCATTGATGACTTTTCCAGATGCCCTTGGGTTTACTTCTTAAAAATTAAGAGTGAAGTTTTTGACAAGTTCTTGGTCTACAAGGCCCTTGTAGAAAAGCATTTTGGGCATCAAATTCAAATATTAAGAACAAATAATGAAGGAGAATATGTGGAAAATAAATTTACAAGTTACTGCACTTCACAGGGCATCCAAATGAAACACATTGTTCTATATACACCACAACAAAATGGTGTTGTTGAGAGAAAGAACCACACATTAAAAGAAATGGTTATTTGTATGATCTAATCTAAGGGATTAAGTCTAAAGTATTGAGATGAAGCCATTAACTATCGAAATTACATAGTAAATCTCACTCCCACTAAGGCTCTACAAAATATAACATTGGAAGAAGCATGGAATACAATTAAGCTAGATGTAAGTCACTTCCGTGTATTTGGCAGTGTAGCATGGGTTGACATTCCTGATGAGAAAAGGAAAGAATTGTAGCATAAAAGTGAGAAGCATATATTTGTTGGTTATTCTGAATATTTCAAAGGTTACAGACTTCTTCAACCACATTTTAATGAAATTATTATAAGAAGAGATGTTAAATTTGATGAAAATATCTTGGCTTGCGAACCTAATTCATTGGTTGTTCCTTCTTCGATGTTTGTTCCTTCTTCAATTCCTATTCTGGTTAAATTCTTCTTCTTCTTCAGATGATGACAGCGAGGACGAAAATCCACCTTCGCCTACTCACCTTTGTCCAAATGAGTCCATTAAAACTGAACTTGCACCAACACCACCGCTTCCTAGATGGGCCCGTTCAACACGATAAAAAACTGGTGATCTTGTCGGTGATCCTTCAGATCAACATCAAACACATTCACAATTCTAGAAAGCCTCTTTTCTATTGAATCAATTTTTAGAGAATCATTATCCAGAGACATTTTTAGAAGCTTCAATTCATCTAGATTGGGATACAATAGTGAATGAAGAGTATCATTATTTAATGGAAAATTATACTTGGGATCTTGTACCTCTTCCAAAAGGAAGATTTTTTTTTAGATGTAAATGCGTCTACAGAACTAAGTATGCATTAGATGGAAGTGTTGAAAGACACAAGGCTTAGTTAGTTTCCAAAGTATTTTCCCAAGTTGAAGGAATTGGCTATAATGAAACATTTTCCCTTGTATCAAAAATGAATTACATCCGCCTTGTTCTAGCCCTTGCAGCCTCAAATAAATGGGAGGTCCATCAGATGGATGTCAAATCTTCCTTCTTGCATGGGGATTTACAAGAAGAAATCTACATGGAACAAACTCATGGATATGTCTAGAATGACTCTAGCCTTGTTTGTCACCTTAAGAAATATCTTTATGGTATTAAGCAAGCTTCCTAAGCTTGGTATGCCAAAATGGAAAACTTTCTTCTTGACACTGACTTTTCTAGATACCATTTTGATTCTAATGTCTATACCAAGAAAGTAGGAATCCATCTCATAATACTTGTTCTTTATGTTTATGTTATTATCCTCACTGGGAGTGACCCTAAACTTTTAAACCATGTGAAAACCATCATTAATATGGAATTTGAAATGATTGACTTAGGTTATTTGCACTATTTTCTTGGTCTCCAAGTTTTTCAAACCAAGGAAGGATTTTTTATTTCCCAATCTAAGTATGCTTGTGACCTTCTTCTTCACTTTCACATGGAAAATATTAAACCAACCCCTTCTCCATTATAAGTTATAGTCTGGAGTAAAATTTGTCTCCACCTATACTTATACCGAAGTTGATCCCATTTTGTACCTTCAGTTAGTTGGTAATATCTTATACATGAATCATACCTATCCTGATCTTTCCTTTGTTGTTGGTCTTGTTGCCCGGTATAGGAAAACACCCCATGAAAGCCATTGGAAAGAAGCTAAAATGATACTTTTGTATGTCCACGGTACAATTTATATCGGGATACATTAAAAATAAAGGGGGACTCCTTTATTGGTTGGTTTCACTGATTCAGATTGGGTTGACAACTCTGATGATCGAAAGTCTATTGCAGGTTATGTTTTCAGCCTTGGTTACAGAGCTATCACTTGGGACTGTAAGAAATAATGGGCTATTTCTCTTTCTTTAATAGAAGTAGAGTACGAAGCAACGGTTAATGGAAGACAAGAGTCCTTGTGTCTTTGACAAATCCTTTCAGAGTTTGGATTCCAACAACAACATATAACTAGCCTCTAGTGCAAAAATCAAAGTTCCATCAACATAGAAAAGTTCAAACACATCAAGATACACATGCACTTCATCCAAAACCTCATTCATGATTGAGTTATTGAGGCACTCGTTTTCCCTATAGAAGACCGAGTTGCATACATTTTCACAAAATCTCTTACAGAAGTGAAGTTTTCCAAACTTTGATCTATATTAAGAGTTAAGTAAGTTGTTATTAAGGGGGGATAATCTCTAATGCATCCTTCCTTATCCTATTGTATCACCTTTCTAAATCCTTCAATCCTATCCCAAGTTTCTCTTAAGGGGGATGTTAAGATATTTAGACACTTAGGAGTTAGCTAAGATCAACTTGGTCTAATGTATCATTAGGTAAAAGTGTGTTTCTTTAGTATGCATTTGTAGTTAGGAAATATGACATCCACAATATGTTCCCATCATAAAGTGATCCAACAGTTCATATTCTCCTTGATTTTAACAACTACATTGATCTCTGGATTAACACCCAATTGGTCCATGATCTCTATTTAAAGAGCATGGAGGGTCATTTTCTGATGATCGATTATGAGAAAATATCTTGTAAATATATCTGTAATATTTTTCTTTTGCATTAATAAATTTCTCCAAGTGGCCATATTAGTTGGGGTTGTGGATGTTACATCCCACATTTACATGAAGAAAGAGAACTCATAAAGGAGGTTTCATAACATTTTTTCATGGTGATAGAGCAACAAAAGAAACCTCTTCATGTATAAATAGTTGTTGGTGTACCTAAGTGAGATTGTTATGAACCTTTATCGAAAGCAACCATATGAACAAATTCACATTTCAAATATCACCCATAGGCATTTTCATGCTATGCTACCTTGCGTACCTCATGAATATAGGTTAATTCAAAGGATTCAGTGAATGCACCAACGATGGTGTCAATGTCAAAGGAAAATATGTAATGAAGCAAAGTGACACGGTATAACATATGCATGTAGAGCATTAATAGTCCATTTCTGAAATGTCCAACAATTCCCCTATGCACAAATTAAATTATTGAAGGTTCCAAAGGTTCACAGTTCCAATACTTGTTTGTGAATATTTCATGGTAGGGACTTGGGGGGGTCACGCAGAAAGCAAGTTCAGATAGATAATAAGAAACATATACATATAATAGTAATTTGATACTATAAAAGCTATTGTGCATTCTAATAAACTAATGAGGACATTCTCAATAACTCCCAAATGCCATACATCATGTGAGTTTATATATATGAATAACATTCGACTTGTCATTTTATTTATTATGCATGCCATTTTTGTGGACGCATAATATCTTGGTATTTTCCTTAGACAAGTGGCTCAAGGTTTGAAACACTTGATACATTTTTACACTCCTTCAAACAATAGGAATTTTCAAGTCTTGAATGGAATGAATGTAGGCATTTTCTCTGTGTTGGAAAATTGGTTGTCATTAATGTCAACTCTAGAATAAGTATAGAAGCCTCTAGAAGTAATGGGTGTAATTGAAGAAGTATCCAAAGTGGTCCCACTATGGTGTAGCTTTAAGAATGGACCTCATGGGAAGACACTTTGAAGAAGTATACAAAGAGCCTCGGAGGTGTGGTCATGAAGCCCGAAGTTGTTTGAGGAAAAAGAGGGTGAAAAACATTGTAATTGCATACAAAGCCTCCATATATGGATAGTCTTCGTCATGCCATTTACAATGGTAGTCGGTATGCCATGTGGTTCCTCACAGTTGAGAAGGTATTCCCTCTTAAAGATGAAGCCCCAAAGTATGGTCAAAAAGTCGTGGATCTAAGGAAAAGAAGTTACAAGTCATCCTCGAAATTAATTAAAGGAGAAAATTTGTTGCAAACAAAAGTTACAGATTGGCCCTAAAATTAAGTAAACGAGTTACTTGAAACAAGTATAAATACACATCAAGAAGCCTCTAATTATAATCAACCAACCAAACAACTATGTGATCTCTTAAGGATCTAAGGCAACGAATTTAAGGTAGTGAAGGAGTGCGAAGTAGAAGTCTCAGAGCCGCATATCCTTTATTAATAATGCTCATGAATTAACTCTCTTTTAATCATGACTGTGTGTCGGTTATTTTGTCTTCATGAGTTGATCACAGACATGGATCGACTCATTATATCATACTCATGCTTCTTTTGTGTTCTCAGTTCACAAATAGATCATATTTTGATCTTTTATCAATTCTTTGTATTATTCTAGTGTTAACTCTATGTCAAATTAAATCTTTATGAGGCGCTTCCTTCAAACCATTTACATATGACCATATGCACAAAACCATGAGATTATTGATTTGAGCGTTGCCTCTTCTTTTTCCCTCAGTTTCTTTATTCCATATGACTTCAGGTGGTGACCAGGTGATCCAAAAACAAAGGTATTACTGATAGATCACAAGTTAGTTTAATGTATTTTAGGTATCGGATCGTTAAGAATGTGAAATACATAAACTTATTATCTTGTTTGCGGAATATCAAATGTGACTTTTACTTGATTCTTATGAATGAATAAAGAGATTAGCCAATAATATACATGCTACAAATTAAGAGAATAGGACAGAAAAATAAAAAGAGAAATAGAGACAAGAGGTTTATAATGGAGTTCACCAATCCTTGACTACGTCTTCAGGCCCGTTTCCAAGTGGAGGACCTCTTTATTGCTCTTTAAAATGCTCAAAGTTCTCTTACATAGGCTCTTTGTTGTTACATAATGTGCTTCAGATTTTCTTTGCAAGACCTCCTTGCTTATATTCAAGCATGCTCCATCAAATTCCTCTCAAAGACATGGCAAAAATGCCCCTCAAAACATGAGAAAATGCCGAAATTTACAAAATGCCCCTTCAAAACCCTGCATGAAAAAGTCTCCTACAAGCTTCACAAAGCTTGATTCTTATCGTTTTCAAGGCTCAGATGAGGAATCCCAACTTCCCTCAAGATATGGCCTCTTTATGGGATCAAATCCCCCTTCAAATGGCCTAAAATTCTAAAACAAATCCATTTTTTGGGCTAAATATTAGTCAAAAATCCAAAAAACTCATTAATATATGGTTTAAAAACCACTTTCCAGCAATATATGGGCTAAGCCCCCAATTCAGGCATGCACTACCTCTTTGTAGTCATATGAAACCATAAATCCGTGGGTTGGCTCTTAGCCCTAGCCCCCGTCCGCCCGCATAGTAATGTATTACATTTTAAATCAATTTAAATGTGTTTCATTAAACAAGAAACATGGTGGCACATTGGTAATGGCTCTCCTCTAGGGCACTTGGTCTTGGTGGGTGGTAGTGGGTTCAAAACCCATGGACCCCCAAATATTTTTGGAACTTTCCATTCGACCCTGACTTGGTGCCACGTGGCTACCCATGCTTGGGCCACGTGGCACCTCAACATTTGACCAGATTTTTCCATGTGTCAAATTTTGATTGGATCTGCCATCCACATCTGCCCAGTCAACTGCTGCCACTTGTCACACAGCCATTGGTCCAATTATACATCATGATGTGTCGTTGGTGATGTCATGCTAACGTCAGCATTGACTTTTTGCCAGTCCTTTGACTTTTTAGCTATTTGAGAAAACAGTCAAAGTACGATAACTCTCACATACAATGTCCGTTTGAGAAAGTAAATATATTACCAGAATCAGTGAGATAAGCCGATCGCAATGGAATTAGTTTCATCCAATTCTGAGAACTTTGATTTTTGAGCATTTTATAAGCCTAGGGAGCCTCGTGGATCACCAGGCGCTAAGCTAAAGAAGTGCTTGATCACTTGTCAAGATCGACAATCATGTTTTAATGTCACGATGAGATGGATGGTTCTCATTTACTTCGAAACTTCAGCTATTCATTTGGAGTAGCAATTCCTATGAAGTGAGTACCTACCAAATGAGTCATAAAGCAGTGGTGACCGCTTGTTGTCAGTTAACACCTCCACTTACGCTATCCTTTCACTATACTTTCATCGGTTGGGAAAGATCCCGAAGTAGATCAGCGGTTAACGTTGACTTCGACCTTCGACGCTTCGGGTGATTTCTCCTTCACATTCCTTCAATATTTCATAGTTCATTTCTCCGAGGTAGATCGAACGATTGGATTTTATTCTCACGATGAACGGTTCTCGTTCATTTCAGAACTTCAGGTCTTTTCTGGTGGTGAAACTCCCGAAGTACAAAACTCCCGGAGTGACGTAACTTGCTAACGTCACTTGTTGATGTGGCACTGACTGAGTGGATCCCACATGTCACTCAGATTCTTGATTTACACATACCTAAAATGTCAATTTCATCTTGACACTTGTCATTATCTAACTATTCCATGTGTCCTTGCTGAAGTTGTCTGCTGACGTAAATCTCTCGATGTGGCACATATTCTTCTCCTGGATCTAACGATTTTCCTAACTCCTGAAATGTATCTCAGATCGACGGATGAGAGTGACTTCAGAACTTCGGCCTTCGTGTGAACTCATATGTTCTGAATCCTTTTTTCTCCAAAGTGGTCAATGCCGAAGTTGACCACTATTCTAATCCAACGACCATCATGTATTGTCCAGATTTGATGGTCCCCATTTACTTCGGGACTTCGAGTTTCGAACTTCGTCATTGCTTATCCCGTCCTTCGAATTTATAGATCGGACAGTCAATATCACTCCCGAAATATTTCTCAGATCGCATGACTCATGTTCTCTTCGGGACTTTGGCCTTCGGGTATTCAGGATCTCAACCCTTTTCTGCCAAAGTGGTCATCGTCGAAGTTGACCATTGTTGATCTAACGGTTCCCATTTTCTATTACAGATCAATGACTAATACTTAATTCTATATCAAATCTTGATCTAATGGCTGAGAAACATTCTGAAGCTCCTGCTTCAAATCTGATTGTCCTTATTTAATCCAAAAAATATTAACTCAATCCAACGACTATCGAGAATTCGGGTATTTGAGATCTCAACCCTTTTGCCTTGCTTATCCTATCCTTCCACTCAACTTGACCCAACGGTCGAGAATGCTCCCGGAGTATATCAACGATCAGGGATGATTGTGGGGTCCCAACTAGAATGACGTTTAAAACTATCGTCGAGCTCTGCAATGGAAACTGCTCGTTGGTAGTGGAATTGATGCCAACCGTAGATCTATTTGGCGGGTGACGATGAATGGTCTAGAATAATTATGGGATTGGAAGTAACTTGTTGTTTAATTCTCCCTTCGCGCTCCACAATCAATCCATGTACTTGATCTGGTGCTTGCATATCCGATGGTCACAACTTAATCTGATCGTTGAACAATCCTCTAACTATCCTTCTCTTGTAACTCCCAAATCTAACGGTTCAGATATAATTCTTCAAAACTCTAATTTCACCTCGATCTAGCGATCTTTGTTCGGATCATTATTTCTCCTGATCTTTAGATTGGATTCCTTTGCACCTCACTTTATGTCTTTCTACGTGGCTACTCCTTAAAACTATATCAATGAGCAAGATTCTTTCTTGAACCCTTTGGAGTTTTCCTATGGGGATTTCGATCTCGACAACATTTCTACAATGCACTCTTCCTTCTAAGCTTTGATTAATGTACTTGCTTATGATCTTGAATCTCTGCATATTGTTTGACATTTTAATTCTCTACTAATTGTCATACTGTTTACATCAATGAAAATTCATTAATGATAACTTATCAATTTGTAATGCATACTTCCTATATTTTTCAAAACCTTATAGGGGACATAATATTTGGGTGCTAATTTATTTTCCTTGTTTTCTTTCTTGAGGGACATATGTTTATATGATTTTAGCCTCAGAAATACCCAATATCCCACTTCAAATTCCCTTTCAATACGATGTTGATATGCTTGTTGTTTCATCCTATTTTGTTCCATAACCAAGTTTTCCTTCAATAGTTTGAGAACCTTTTGTTGGTCCCCTATGTTCTCCTCCACTGTTTGAACCTTTATATTCCCTTTTTTTATCACTCGGTAGTTTCTTTGGGCTGTATCAAATAAATCCCCGAGGTAACTGTTTCAACCAACTTTAGATTCTATTTTGACCTATACAACTAGAGAGGGCTCTCTCATATGTCTAATGACTAGTAATAACTCAAGTATTTCATAAATAAATGCACAGAGGTAATATTCTGTAATAGGAGAAGTAAATTTTTGTTTTAAAAGGGATGGTAGGACAAGCAAGAGAGAAATTACCATTGGGAAATGGAGTCAAATTCTGAAAATGAGAGAAACAAATGACTAGGTGACTAAACTTGAGAGGATAAAGGCTAAGTAAGAAACAATATTCTAGTTTAAAATTGTTGTGTGTGGTGGGATAAAAACACATGAAGCAACTCAGAGCACCATGGGGGATGAATTCAGAGTTCACTTAGAAGAAGCACAGTCATCTAAATGGCGCGAATCTAGAGCACCACGCGGTGAATTCTAGATTTGAAATCACGTTTCGATTTAGAAAAAATGTAGATATGAATATAAATAACATATGAAATCATGTACGCAAAGAGAGAGTACAATAAATCAAACTGCTACAGTTAGAATATTTTCATCAAAGCTTCAAGACATTTGCATTAAGTTTCAGTCGAATTCAAAGCTACATTCAATAGTCACTATCTACATTGTTTTGACAACCAACCCCTCTCTACTCTTGTACCATGAAATATATAGCACTATATTTCCTTTATATCTCACAATTTTGAACTCCAACCCCTTTCCCAAAATAGAAACCATTACAAACAACAATGACACGTTTTAACTGATTTCCTATTTTTCAGGAGGTGAAATTATGAAAAATAGGATTCATAATTCCACTTGTAATTCTCAAACTGTAACAGTTGTGTAAAATATGAGAATGGTTTTTGTAGGTAATCTCGTTTTAAAGAAAACACACTCTCGGTTTATTGAAATCCATCTTCATATGGCTGTAATACTTGTCACAAAAACATGTCTCAAACAGGAAATCATGAAAACTGAAAAATAGGGCTCAAAGATTCCTTTGAATATCCCTATCTATGACACATTTTGAAAATATGAGAGAGGTTTTTATTATTTGGTTTGTCCTCAATAAAACCCTCTAGGGGATTTTCAAAATTCCTCTTCAGTTGGTTATACATTGATCTTGAAGTTGACCACTAAAACAGTCATTTACGCAGCACGTCATGTAGCCTGTGTGCAGGAAAATCCTCTGCGCAACAACATCCTATGCACGAAAAAATCCTCTGTGTGACAACATTCCTTGCACAACAACATTATGTACGTGACAACATCCTCTACGTGATAACATTCTCTGTGCGACAACATCCTTTGCGTGACAACATTCTTTGCATGACATCATTCTCTGTGCGACAATGTCTCTCTACGCGACATGATTCTCTGCGCGACAATGATTCTCTGCGTGAAATGATTCTCTACGCGACAGCTTCCTTTGTACGAAAACATTATTTGCGTGACAACATTTTCTGTGCGATGAAATCTTCTACGTGACAACATCTTCGGCACGAGAACATTCTCTGTGCGACAGTGTCCTTTGCCCAACAACATTCTCTACGTGACAACATCCTCTGTGTGACAACATCCTCTGTGCGAAAACATCCTTTGCGCGACAACATCCTCTGTGCAAAAATATTCTCTATGCGGTGCGCAACAAATTTTGCAGCGCGCAGTTGCAAATGGAAATGGGAATAATAAATGATAAATATTCCTTTTAAAAGCCACCCTTGGAGATGTTAGATGATGTCAGGCATAAAAACAATATTGGTGTTAACATGCATGACTTTGAATACTGCTGACAATCCTCTAACCTTAGCTATGAAAATAATGGTGCTAACAACTAGTTCCAATGGGGATGTTATCCTCCCTATGAGGTAGCAAAGAATAGTAGATCAAGTGCCTTAGTCATTTGAAACCCAATGACAATCTAGGCCCAAACTACTGCTCCAAACTGAAAACTAAAAACTCATGATGAAAAACTGGAAATTGCTGAAAGAAATGCTCGTAGTTCCGAGCTTATTAGCACTCCTACCTACCCTAACTGTTGAAAAAACTACCAATCAAGTGAAATCAAAATGCCACTGCAACCATGCAAACACTTTATCCACTTTTTTCTTTCTTTGCACATGCTTTCTCCAAATCCTATTTACTGATAAGTCATTCAAAAATTTATCTATAAATTCAAATCTCAAAAAATTAAAAACATTGGGACTATTTATCGCCTCCAACAAAACTTTAAATGGATCCTTAAAAACATACATAAAACAACAATCATGTTTCACCCCTTCCACTGCATCCTTGTTTTCATTTAACTCAACCTATTGATTACCACAAAGAGGCTAAAACATCTGCTGAGACTGTTATAAATAACAATCTTCTGAATCAGAAGATAGTGCTGGATGAAATGAAACCCATGGTGGAAAGAAATATGTATCTAACACTAATGTTGATTGACCATTATATTTACTTCCCAGCTGGTAGTTGATCACAAACTGCAAATCTGAACTAAAATAACCTTCCATGTAATCAACAACATGGTCATTAAAGGTATGAGAAGTGTTTCTCCTCTTCATTGATAACAATTTGCTCATGTAAAACAACGCCACTATGAATGCAGTCAGACTTCACTGCTTCCTCTGTTATCTCATGATTTACTCTTAGCAATTCAAAGGAAAAAAAAACATAATGGAAGATAATTTTCATTGGAAAGTCGATTGATTTCTTCATATTCAACATTGTTCCTAGAGGATTTCTGATTTGAAACATTATAAACATTTTTCTTCAGCAATTTGAAAGAAACGAAACACAATGGAAAAGTTCTTTCACCTGATTCACAACTTTCTTCATTTTCTTCAATGCTATCATATGCACATTTGCCGATTTCTTTTGATTGCTAAAAACAATCATTTTCAGATTCGGAGTCATCATTGTAATCATCATATTTGGTTTCACCAAAAGTCTCTGTAATGTCATCAAACATGAAAATTGAGGTAGCGACTTGTTCTTTTGTAGGTTGATCTGCAAATTCACATTCATGGTTGTCTACAAATGCATACATAAAACAGTCAGTTTCTTGCTCATGAGGTCATGGATCCAAATTTAAATCAGTATCAAAGCAATTCGGGAGAGTATCTTGTTCTTCAAGATGATCATCATTCTTTGCAAACACATCCTCCAAGAAAACTTATGACATGATCAGCCTTTTGCATATTATGCACAGTCTCTGGTTCCTCAGCTTTCAATTTCTCATCCAAAATATGATTTTGCAGCTCCTTACATGCTTGAATATTATCTACAACTTCTTGAGAATTGTTGAACATCTGCTGCAAAGACATAGACTTCCTCTCCATCAAAATGAAATATAAGTCTGATTGAAAGGTTGTTACATAAAGGAGCATGGCAACACCTTCACGAGCTTGGACTTCTTTAGGAAGTTTATAATAAAGACTAGAAAACCTCCTACTGAAATTTGAGATGGTTTCATCTTTTATTCTTCTCATAGCATAAAACTCTGAAAGGAGTAGATCCCATGACTTTCTCTCACCCCNAGCAAGGACTGAGAAAAGGCCCTCATAGACACATCATCATGTTCAATCTCAAAAAGGTCTATAAAATGCTCAAAGACCTGAATATGTTTTTCAGCTGACTGTCCATCAAGCTCTCCATCGAACCTAGGAAGGTACTTATAATGTTTTAGAGGAAAGTCATGAAGGATGGAAGGCAATTTAAGAGGAATGTATCTTTCTTGAATCTTGGATATAAAAAATAAAGATATGAATATAAAGAAAACATGAAAGCACGTACACAAAGAGAGAGTACAATACATCAAACTGCTACAGTTAGAATCTTTTCATCAAATCTTTCGGACCTTTGCATTAAGTTTCAGTCGAATTCAAAGCTACATTCAATAGTCATTGTCTACATTGTTTTTCCAACCAACCCCTCTCTACTCTCGTACCATGAAATATATAGTACTATATTTCCTTTACAACTCACCATTTCGAACTCCAACTCCTTTCCCAAAATATAAACCGTTACAAACAACAATGACACGTTTTAACTGATTTCCTTCTTTTCAACAGACGAAATTATCAAAAATAGGCTTCACAATGCCACTCGTAATTCTCAAACTGTAATAGTTATGTAAAATATGAGAACGGTTTTTGTAGGTAATCTCTTTTTGAAGAAAACCCTCTCTCAGTATCTTGAAATTCGTCTCCATATGTTTGTAATACATGTCGCAAAAACATGTCTTGGACAGGCAATCATGAAAACTGAAACATAGGGATCATAGATTCCTTTGAATCTCCCAATCCGTGACACATTTTTAAAATATGAGAGAGGTTGTTATTATTTGTTTTGTCCTAGATAAAAACCTCTTGGGGATTTTCAAAATTCCTTTCCAGTTGTCAAACATTTATCTTGAATTTGACCACTAAACCAATCATTTATGCAGTGCATCCTGTAGCCTGTGCACAGGAAAATCCTGTGCACGACAATATCCTGTGCGCGACAACATCCTCTGCGCGACAACATCCCTTGCACGACAACATCCTCTGCGTGACAACATCCTCTGTGCGACAACATTATCTGCGTGACAACGTCCTTTGCGCGACATCATTCTTCGCGTGACAACATTCTTTGCATGACAACGTCCTTTGTGTGAAAGGATTCTCTATGCGACAACATCCTTTGCGCAAAAACATTCTTTGCACGATAACATTTTCTGCACGACAACATCTTCTACATGACGACATCTTCTCTGTTATATCATTCTCTGCACGACAACATCCTTTGCGTGACAAAATTCTCTGCGCGACAACATCCTCTGCGCAATAACATTCTCTGCACGACAACGTCCTTTACGTGACATCATTCTTTTCGCAACAACATCCTCTATGCGACAATATCCTCTGTGCGAAAACATTCTCTATGCAGTGTGCAACAAATTTTACAGCACGTAGTTGCAAATGGAAATGGGAATAATAAATGATAAAGGTTCCTTTTGAAACCCACCCTCGGAGATGTTAGATGATGCCAGGCATACAAAGCATATTGGTGTTAATAGGCATGACTTTGAAAAATATTGACAAACCTCTAACCTTAGCTATGAAAATCATCATGCTAACACCTTTCAAGGGTGATGTAATGGATGGAGGATGATATCCATAAAGTGCCAAAAATAGGGACATTTTTTTATGAAGTATGGAAGGATGTGTTGTACCACCATTCTACCAAGGAAACCACTTGACCCATTGTGTATGTTTATTAGATGCAAAACAACAAAGATATCCTTCTATAAAAAAAAATCACAATCTCGGTTTGTCCATTGAATTGAGGGTGGTAAGATTATTTGTGAGCCAATTGAGTACCCAAATAAGAAAATAATTTGGTCCAAATAATTCCATTGAAAAATGGATCTCTATCACTTACAATAATCTTAGGCACTCCATGTATCTTTTGAACTATTTTCATGAATGTTGCATCTATTGTACTTTCTTTAAAAGGATGATAAAGAGAGGGAAAATTGGCATACTTTGTAATTCAATCCACTACTACCATGCTGACAGTCCTTCCTTCGGATTTGAGTAAACCTGTAATAAAATCCATTGAAAATTCTTCCCAGCGTTGACTTGGTATAACTAATGGTTATAGGAGAAATGAAGTCTTGATTTTTTCTCCCTTATTATGTTGGAAGACTAAATGTTAAGACACAAAATTTTGAACATTAGTTTTGATACCTTCCTAGAAAAAATCCTTCTTGATCCTATGGTATGTTTTCAAGAATCCTGAATGCCCTCCTATAGGAGAAGTGTGTAATTCCATAAGGACCTTATGTTTGATTTGGGAATTCTTACATAAATATAGGCGATCACGATACCATAGAAAAGATTTCTTCCATAAAAAATTATCTAATGAAATGGGGTCCTCATGTAGTTGTTAAATGACCTTTCTTCCATTCTATCCTTGCTTCTTCCACCCAATCAGATTGTGGAATAGAAATAACACATAGTGAACCTTCTGTTTCTTCTTGTTTCCTTAAAAGGGAATCTTCCACAACATTATGTTTTCCTCTTTTGTAGACAATTTCAATGTCATAACCTATCATCTTTGTAACACATTTGTGTTTCTCTTCTGAAGATAATTGTTGCTTCAAGAAGTACTTCAAACTATCATGATCTATTTTTACTTTGAAGTGTCTTCCTATTAGTTAAGGGCATCATTTCTGAACTGCATATAGTATGGCCAACTTTTTCGTTTTCTAAATGGGTTCTACTAAGTTTTTTCCTTTAATTTGGCTTCTTTCAAAGGAAACGGGCCTTCCTTCTTGCATTAAAAATGCACCAATTCCATGGCCTAAAACATCACACTCCACAATACATTTTTTTGTAAAGTTTGGTGTGGCCAGGACAAGATTAGTACACATAGCCTCCTTAAGTTTTTCAAAGGATTTGGTTTCTTTTTTGGTCCAAGAAAATGATTATTTCTTTAATAATGTTGTTAGAGGTCTTTTTATTTTACCATAATTCTTGACAAAGTTGTGATAATAGCCTGTTAACCCTAAGAATACTCTAAGTTTCTTCAAGGTTTTGGGAATCGTCCATTCCCTCATAGATTTAATTTTGTTATAGTGCACTTTTAAACCTTCATAAGATACAATATGACCCAAATATTCCACTTCTTGAACCCCAGAAGCACACTTGGAAGGCTTTGCATAAATTTGTTGTTCTTCCTGTAATGCCCCTAGGTCGAACCCCAATGTAAATGTATATATGATTTATAGTTTGGTGAGACAGGGTATTTGGGATAGAGTTCCTTTTTATATATGTTTTGAGGCTAGAGTGCCTATGTGATTTAGGATAGGGAGACCATGATTTGAAAGGCCAAAGAGCCTAAAAATTGTAATATGTAATCATACTCAATCATATTAATAAAATACATCACTGTTGCAAACCAGGTCAAACAAAAGAGTATGGGGAGATATGACTTCACAAGAGGGAAAGGGGGCTAAGGGTATAGGAAGAGGGGCTCATTCAAGGGGGCTTAATCCAAGGGAATATTATAATATTATTCCTAAAGTCAAAATTCATGTTATATTATTTTATCCTAAGTTCCTAAAGGTTGGGAACGAGTCACCAAGTGGAGTCGAAACTAGTTCATAAGGTTACTAGTGTTGAGCTAAGAGCATGCAAATATATTTTTGGGAATAAGTGTAATTCTCATTCATTATTTCCATTGATTCCATTATTCTCTCAATCATCCATCTTTTGTACCTTGGCTGGAGGGGAGATCTTAGAAGGACATTTTTACCTTGTATATACTTAGAGGTTTGGGATGAAGAAACATGTTGTCAAGCCTATGGAGCATTCTCTTTTGGGTGAAATAATTGTTGGTTCGGTGGGTGCTGATGTCTTAGAGAAAACCTGTGTTCTAGGTGATATAGAGCTATGAGACTTCCTGGCTATCCTATTATTGAATCCTTGGAAGGGAAGTGGGACAACCGAAGGATTGTTGAGTAGAGAAGGGGTACACTTCTTAGGGTGGGATATGTTGTGGGGAATGAGAGGATATGAGATGGAAACTATTGTTGGATTTGGAACATTGTCCTGAGCTTTATTTTGTTGTCTATTAGATTGTAATCAGGCTTATGAAGCCTTTTCCCTAGTGGAGTCATAGCCCCAGCTCGGGGTGACCTGTTGTTGAGATTTTATGAGCAGTAGAGTCTATGAGCAATAGAGTCTATGAGCAATAGAGTCTATGAATGGGAGGAACATTTGAGGTCTATAGACAATCGATGATTCAATTAAAAGATAAGTGTATTTCATGTGTTTTGAAGTTACTGTGTGTTTAATTACATTATGTTATAAGTGTAATATATTTATTTTTGGATTATATGCTATAAAACTGCATAATTTGTTTCATATGCAAGGCATGGTAATTATTAAATGGTATCAAAGTCGTAAGAGGTAGAATTAAAAGAAATTCAAAAATTCAGTTGTGACAAAATACAGGTTTTTGTGTGGCATGGCTCAGCTGGGTGGCTAGGTGTGTTACATTTTCAATAGTTGTAATACTCCTTCAACATGTTGTATTCTCTTCCCAAGACTTTTTGTAGATTAGTATGTCATCAAAACTACTAACACAAATTTTCTAAGGAAGAGCTTGAAAATAGAATTCATCAAGATTTCAAATGTTGAAGGTGCATTAGTGAGTCCAACTAGAATAACCAAAAAATCATTATGACCTTCATGTGTTCTATAAGTTGTTTTAGGAATTTGTTCCTTCCTCATTCTGATTTTATGATATCCCGAACGAATATCTAGCTTAGTAAATATTTTTTCTCCATGCAATTCATCTAATAATTCATCAATGAAATGAATAGGAAACATATATTTGATGGTCATTTGTTTGAGTTGTCTATAATATAGACACATACACCATGAACCATTCTTATTTGTAACCATCATCATCGATGAAGATAAAGAACTTTGGCTAGGTTGAATGATGTCGGCCTCTAACATTTCCTAGATCATGTGCTCAATCTCACTCTTTAGTGCATATGAATACCTTTAAGGCCTAATGTTAGGTGGTCCACTTCTTGGTTGCAAATGGATAACATAGTCATGATCTTAAGTAGGAGGAAGAACCTTAGTCATTTCACCAAATACCTTGGAATGATTGTTGATAACTATTTGGAGGTCTAATGGAGAAGAGAATATAGATGTTTGAACATCAAGTAAGCACAATTGTGAAACTACAACCTGGTGTCCCTTTTTGAGTAATTTTTTCATGCTATTAAAGCTTGTCTCTTTTGATGGTTTCCCTTGGATACCTCTAAGCTCAATTTCGTTTCCATCAGAGGAAAATCTCATGAAAATATCTTGAAAATTAAGGGCCATTTTTCCCAATGATTGTAGCCATTGGACCCTAATACAAAATCATCACCCCCCATTTAGATGGAAATCATGGGGCTGTCTAGAAAATACTACCCCATATTGAGCTTAATACTATGGCATTTCTTAAGCAATTTATGGTACCTCCATCTGCAATCATTATTTGAAACTCTGGTGCGGGATATATAAATCAATTGAGATATTTTGATAATTTGTAACTGATGAAATTATGGGTACTACAAGAATCAATCAATATTTCCACCTTTTTTTCTTTTTGACGTATCCTTTTATATTGAGGGTTCGTGGAGTATTGATGTCAGCCAATGCATGATAAGATATTGTTGGAGTAGTCTCTTCTAAATATGGATCTTGTGGCGGTTCCAATTCTTGATCATCTTCCTCTTCATAGTCTATGTAAAATAATGTCTTATCATGGCATGTATTCCCCTTACTATACTTGTCACAATTGAAACATAGTCCTTTTGTTATTATTTCATCTATTTATTGAGGTTTCAACCTTATTGTTTGAGGTATGCTTGTCTTATGAACCCCAAAGTGATATGTTCTTCTTATGTATTCTTCAATGGTAGACTTGAGTGTAGCCTTATTTTTTTCTTGAATATGATGAGAAAATTCCATAGCTTCCATAATATTTGTAGGATGTATTAAGAAAATCTCATATTTAATTTATTTTTTTAATCCACCCATGTAAGCTTCCAACAAATTTTCATCACTTATGTTATCCACCCTTGTGAAGGATACCTAAAATTATAAATTATAATCTTCAATATCACCTAAGTGCTTGAATATTGTCAATTGATTGAAGTAGTCATATTCCCACACTTTCCCATATTGTGCTTCTAATTATCTTGTAAATAAATCCAAAGTATAATGATAAAGAGGGGGATTCCTTTTAACTACCCATTGATACCATCGATATGGTTTTATCTCAAAGTCCAAGTTTTCTATGTGAATCATTTTCTTATCATCCATAATATTATACAATTCAAAATATTGCTCTATTTGGTTCACTCGGGTAGAGACTTGTATTCCATCAAACTTCTTAATTCAATATTTTGAAAGTTTAATTTAGGACCCCGACTATAATAACTCCACTATTATAGTTAAATCCACTAGAAAAGTGCTTATTATTGACAAGTTGTTCAGTTGGAATACTACCTTCATTTTCCTGAGTTCCTTGCATTTTGATATCTCCTTTAGAGAATCTCTCATTTGGAGCATGACATATCATGGAAGACAAGGAATTTTGCAATTCCTTCATGGATTTTTGTATTTCTTCTTTATTTCCATCCATCTTATTTTTCACATCATCCATCTTATTTTTCATGT
>SNQJ01S0147026.1:16859-27424 GCA_010110895.2 Picea sitchensis | reverse complement strand
TGTTTCTTTAGTATGCATTTGTAGTTAGGAAATCCAATAGTCACAATATGTTCCCAACATAGAGTGATCTTCCGATTCATATTCTCCTCGATCTTAACGACCATTGATCTATGTATTAACACCCAATTGGTCCATGATCTCTATTTAAAGAGCATGGAGGATCGTTTTTCAATGATCGATTGTGAGAAAATCTCTTGTAAAATCTCTCTGTATTATTTTTCTTTTGCATTAATAAACTGCTCCAACTGGCCACGTTGGCCGGGGTCGTGGATGTTTCCCCGTAGGGGTTTTACCACGTCAAAAAATCGATGTGTTGATCTTTGATCTAGTTGTGTGAGTGGTTACTGAAGGTGTTCATCCTTTGTTGGAATACTTGTGTTGTCGAACATGGTATCAGAGCCTGTTTGAATACCCACTCCTATTGTAGACCGTGATCATGAAGTCGAGTTGCATCATCTCCATTTTATGTCATTTTTGTACATTTATAGGATGAAAGGACTATTACATTGCGTCTGTAGTGCTCATTTCAGTCAGGAACACTTTTTTTTCCACTCGAAAAGGTTTCTGTTTTCCCAATATATGACGATTTCAGTCAGATCCAGAGGTATAAAGCCTAAATACACATTTTTTAATTTTTTGCAGAGTATCATTTTGGTTTTATTTTGGTTTTGTATTATTAATTTATGGGTTGCTACTCTTTTAGATATGTGTATTCTCTTTGCCCCATGCCCTGTGCAATATCGAAAAATCATAAATAGATAGGAAAATGTGCATCTTCTGGGTAATATAACCGAGATATAACCCGTGTTGTCATTGAGAAGCGGATTTTTTTTCTTGTGTGAAAATAGTTTTTTCTTAGCATGCTCTCCAAGGCTGTCATCATCATCATCATCATCATCAACAACAACAACCCCAATCCTCTTCCTAAAAAATACAATATGTTTTTCTAGACCATTTGGTCAAAAGTTGCCTTATTAAGTAAGAGGCCTTGAGTTCAAGTCCATCTTTTTGTTACTTTTTTTGAAAAAGTTCATGCTAAAATTATAAAGTGTATTTCACTTCAAGTATAAAAGTGAATCACTATAAGTAGGTTTAATATTTTATTTTAGAGTTATTGATTTTACATGCAACTTTTCTTTTATAAATTAACTTCATTGTAAAAGTGATCCCCACTTCTCTTTATAAAAGTGGGTCACTTCATAAAAAAACTTACACCACCACATGGTCCTTTGGTTATCGTTTATGCATTTTTTTTAAAGGGTATAACTCTCACATCCGAAGTCTGTTTTCAATGCCATTTTTTTAAAAGCCGGCTAGATTTTTAAGATCTTTACATCTAGATCATCAGTTTTAGTTTTTAAATCCAAATTATCTGCATATTTAATATGTCTTCTACAATTAATCTCTTTCTTACCAACACCAACTACTTCCAATGGAAATCCCATATGGAGGATTTATTGAGAAGTTAAGGATTGTATTGGATTACCTTGGGAAAGGAAACAATACCCACTTATGATAATAAGAAAGTCAAATGGGATAATAGGAATGACGAAGCACGTGGATTAATCAGAATGTCCATCTCTCCCGATTTAAGGTTCCACCTTCAATCAATTGATCAACCCAAAGAATATTGGGACAAGATTGAATCTGGGTTTGGTAAACATAATATTATTAGAGCACAACAATTAGAAAATCAAGTACTAACTTTAAGTCCAAATGATTTTTCTTGCATTTAAGACTATCTATCTAAGTTTAAAACACTTAGAACTTTATGTGAAGAATGTAAAATAAAGATAGAAGAAGATCGTTGCATCTATATTATTATTTCTAAGCTAGGTAGTGCATATTCTATGTTTGTATCTACCTTTTATGCCATACAAGAGGCTCTAGGGACATCTTATAAAAAACCCAGTCTTGAGAACTTTTTTGATGCTTTGATTAGAGAGCAAGATAAGCTTGTACAACTTGGAGTGACCAGTACTGTAGGTAGCTCCAACAAAGCCTTAGTTGTTCATCAGAAAGATAAACCCAAGAATCCAAAGAAGAAACATCCTCGCCACAACAACAAGCAATCTAAGGGTCCCAAACCCACTTAGACAACTTCTTCTCCTAATGGTGACAAAGGAGAAAAATATAAAAGTAAGAAGACTGACATACATTACAATTTTTGTGATAAAGATTATCATGATGAGTCCAAATGTTTCAAGAATATGGTAGCTTTAGAAGAAGCGATGAAGAAGCACAATATCGGTATTGATTCTACTTCTTCTTCTTCTTCTTCTCATGGACATGCACTTTCTGCTTCTGGTTTCTCCTTCAATACAACTTCTACTTCTTCTTCTGATGAGTGACTTATTGATTCTGGAGCATCTTATCATATGGCTAAGGACAAAAACATATTTTCTTCTCTAAATGAATGTAACACCAAGAAAATATTTGTTGATGATGATAGAACTCTTAGTGTTGAAGGATCTAGAACAATTCAAGTAGAAAACGGTCATTTCAATGATGTATTATGTGTTCCAAGTATTTCTTGTAACCTTCTATCAGTGTATGAAATCACTCTTTCAAGTGAAGGTAAAATCGTAGAGTTTTCACCTCACCAAGTTGTAATCAAGGATCTAAAATATCCTAAGCATGTTCTTGCAACTAGACTTGCTGATGATATTACCAGGTTGTATAGGTTTGACAACTTTGGGTCATCATATTTTTCATCAGTTTTTGTTTCTCATAGCGATGACTTGAGAAAAATTTGGCATGAGTGGTTTGGTCATCTAAACTATTTTTCATTGAAACAACTATGTAATCAATAGATGGTGACTATTTTTCCTCTTGTTTCATGCAGATATGGTGTTTGTGTCGGTTGTGTTCTTGGAAAACATCATCAGAACAATTTTGACAAACATGTGTCTTGGCATGCCTCGGGCTCTTCGTAGCTTGTTCACAATGATTTGTGTGGTCCACTTTCTTCTTATTCTTTTTCTAGGTGAAAGTATTTCTTAACTTTCATTTATGAATTTTCCAGACGTACTTGGTTTTACTTCTTAAAACTTAGGAGCGAAGTTTTTGACAAGTTTTTGGCCTACAAGGCCCTTGTAGAAAATAAATTTGGACATCAAATTCAAAAGTTAAGAACAAATAATGGAGGAGAATATGTGAACAATAATTTTACAAGTTACTGCACTACACAGGGCATCCAAATGCAACACACTGTTCCATATACACCACAACAAAATGGTGTTTCCAAGAGAAAGAACTGCACATTAAAATAAATGGCTAATTGTATGATCCAATCTAAGGGATTGAGTCTAAAGTATTGGGCGAAAGCAATCAACTGTGAAAATTACATATTAAATCACACTCCCACAAAGGCTCTTAAAAATATAACAACAGAAGAAGTTTGGACTAAAATTAAACTAGATGTAAGTCACTTCTGTGTATTTGGCACTATAGCATGGGCTCACATTCCTGATGAGAAAAGGAAAGCATTGTAGCCTAAAAGTGAGAGGTGTATATTTGTTGGTTATTTTGAAGATGTTAAAGTTTATAGACTTCTTCAACCACATTGTAATGAAATTATTATTAGAAGAGATGTTAAATTTGATGAAAATCTCTTGGCCTGCGAACCTAATTTGGTGATTATGCCTTCTTCAGCCTGTGAGCCATCTTTGGCGTTTGTGCCTTATTCTATTCCTATTCTAGTTTATTCTTTATATGATGACAGTGAGGATGAAAATCCACCTCCACCTACTCACCTTCCTCCAGATGATTCCTTTGAACCTAAACCAACACTAGCTCCACAACTTCCTAGATGGGTCCATTCAACACGAGAAGTAGCTGGTGAGCTTGTCGGTGATCCTTCAGATCAACATCAGACATGTTCACAGTTTCAGCGAGCCTCTTCTCTTTTGGCTCAAGTTTCAAAGACTCATGATCCAGAGACATTTGCAGAAGCTTCAGGTCATCCTGATTGGGATACAACAATGAATGAAGAATATCATTCTTTAATGACCAATGATACTCGGGATATTGTACCTCTTCCAAAGGGAAGAAAACTTGTCAGATCTAAATGGGTCTACAAAACTAAGTATGCATCAGATGGAAGTGTTGAAAGACACAAAGCTCGATTAGTTTCCAAAGGATTTTCCCAAGTTGAAGGAACTTACTATAATTAAACCTTTGCCCCTATAGCCAAAATGAATTCCATCGGCCTCTTTATTTCCCTTGCTGCCTCACATAAATGGGAGGTCCATCAGATGGATGTTAAATCCACCTTATTGCACGAAGATTTGCAAGAATAAAGCTACATGGAACAACCTCCTGGCTATGTCCAAACTGACTCTAGCCTTATTTGTCGCCTTAATAAATCTCTTTATGGTCTTAAGCAATCTCTCCTGAGCTTGGTATGCCAAAATTGACAACTTTCTTATTGACACTGGATTCTCTAGATGCCATTTAGATCCTAATGTATATATGAAGAAAGTGTGAATCCATCTCATAATCCTTTTCCTTTATGTTCATGACCTTATCCTTACTAGTAGTGACTCAAAACTTTTAAACCATGTGAAAACCAGCCTTACGAAAAAATTTGAAATGACAGACGTAGGTTTTTTACACTATTTCCTTGGCCTCCAAGTTTTGCAAACCAATGAAGGAATTTTTCTTTCCCAGTCTAAGTATGCTTGTGACTTTCTTTGTTGCTTTCATATGGATGATTGTAAATGAGCCACTTATCCCTTCTAGTCTGGAGTCAAGCTTACTGCCACCTGTACTTCTTCTAAATTTGATGCCACTCTGTACCGTCAGTTAGTTTCTAGCCTCTTATACTTGACTCATACCCATCTTGATATTTCCTTTGTTGTTGGTCTTGTTTCTTAGTATATGAAAAAACCCCATGAAATCCATTGGAAGGAAGATAAAATGATACTTCGCTACATTTGTGGTACATTTCAGTTCGGGATACATTATAGTTCAAGGGGCACTCCTTTATTGGTTGGTTTCACTGATTCAGATTAGGCTGGCGACCCTGATGATTGGAAGTGTACTGCAGGTTATGTTTTCAGTCTTGGTTCAAGACATGTCACTTGGGGCTGTAAGAAACAACATGATATTTAACTTTCTTCAGCAGAAGTAGAGTATTGAGTAGTGGTAAATGCAAGTCAGGAAGCCTTGTATCTTCGAAAAATCCTTTCAGAGTTTGGTTTCCAGTAGCAGCATCCGACCATCCTTTGGTGCGACAATCAGAGTGTCATCAAGCTCGCCAAAGACCTAGTTCAACATCAGTCCAACAAGAACATCGAGATACACATGCACTTCACCAAAAATATTATTCATGATCAAGTTATTGAAATGCTCTTTTTCCCTACAAAAGATCAAGTTGCAGACATTTTAACAAAGTCTCTTACAAAAGTGAAGTTTTCTAAAATTTGATCTATGTTAGGAGTTGTTGGCCCTTGACCAAGTGTTGAGAGATCCTTGGTCAAGTTTGACCATTTTGGACTTTGACAGCCTGTCGAAGGTAGAGCGCACGATGAAGAAGAGATCGCGGGATATCGACCCCTTTTTGGGTCCTTTTTGGGACTTGGGAATATGTAATGGGTATGGGAATGTCATCCCATGGGTTTACCCATGCTTAGGTCTATTTTGTAATATATAAATAGATGTCTAGGCGATGTAAGGAAATATATAGAGAGAAGAGGCATCTATGTGATGTGTGCTAAGTGCAAGTGTGGCTTGTAAATGCTTTGTGCGTACTGTGAGATACTTGCAGAGCTAAGTGCAAGTGGTTGTAACATACTGTGAAGGTATTTGTGTTGTAACACAAGGAAGGAGGATCTAGCGAGGTGCACAAATATCTTGTCCTATGTGGAGTAAGGTTTTTGTGGGGCTGTGCATGTATCTGATTAGAGAAGCTAATAAATAAGAAGAGTTGGTGGACGTAGCCCCAGGGTGGGGGTGAACCACATATATGTTGTGTTGCTCTTCTTTGTGCAATGTGTTGGTGTACTTATGTGTTATATTCTAAGTTCTTGACATAGATAGATAGATAGATCTATTTATACTTTGTGATTATGATGAATTTGGATGCTATATTTGACCTCTGTGAAATTGCTCAGTGCTTGAATCTGCTAGATCTAATCTAATTCCTTATACTAAGTGCTTAGATACATTAGATCTAGGTGAATTCTACGATTCTCTATTTTATTTGCAGAGTAGATATTGGTTAGATATTGATGAAGGTTTACTGCTGAATTCTCTGTTAAATACTAGAATCACAGATCTGTGTCCCAACTAAGGTTGCAAACATATGAGTCCTACAACCACCCCTTTCTCTAAATTGGGTGAGACTTCATCTGCTTCATAGTTGTTGCCAAAAGGGATGGTGGTTAGGGTTTTGTTAGTGTGTTTTTGTAGCGTTGAACCCTAGATATTCCCCTGTTCCAACAAATGGTTCCGTTGTCGGGATTGAAACTGTGATTACTGGGAACTAAGGAAGAAGAAGCGTTGTGCAAATATTTGACCTAAAACTGATAAATTTCTATGCGTAGATATGTTTCCCTAATGCACAGCATTATTCTTGACTTGTGAATCTCTGTGCCAATAAAAGAGGCCAGATCTGAAGAAAAGAGGTCAAATCTGAAGAAAAGAGGTCAGATTTGAGGAAAAGAGGACAGATCTGAAGAAAAAAAAAGGTAATATCTAAATGCTTTGTGGTTTGAGAAAGGTAAAAGTAAGAAGTTTTTCTTAAAAAGGTAATATCTGCAAGATCTATGCTCTGATAAAGGTAAGAATAGTGAAAAGTTCTGAAGGCTTTGTGCTTTATAGAAGTAAGATACGTAGAATTTTTTGTTTCAAAAGTATGGATCTAGGTATGGTTGATAGATTCTATCCTAGCTTGAAAAATAGGGCCCTAATAAATGAAAGAAGGTTTGATATGCATAGATATGATAATAATAGTGAAAGATATGTTATACCTATGCATAGAAATAATTTTTGGACTAACAAATGGATGAAGGATCCTAGAAATATTTTTTTGCAGGTTAGCTACTACGATCCTAGCGCACAGTACAAAAGGGATTGGGGATAAGTTAAAAGAAAGAGAGGATTAACCATCTGTTACAGTTGCAGAAAAACAAGACATATTGCTAAGGAATGCCCTGGGAGAAGACCTAGTTGTCTTTGTTGTAAAGATATGGACCATGAAGTATTAGATTTCCCTAGAACGATTGCTAAAGTTGAAAGAATGAATCTGAACCAAGAAAACCCTTAGGCAGATCCATAAATTAAGATTATGGAAAAATACCAGAAAGAATCAGAGAAAGTATTGTTACAGATGAGAGAAACCCTGAATAACCACCGACATGTTATATTATCAGAGATCTTCAAAGAAAAAGAATGCATTGAAGCAAGATTAGGAGACTTCGACGTTGACTATGTTCTAGATGAGGAAACATAGGTGAATGTTATGATAGAAAGAACCTAGGAACTTTTAGGAAAGCCTGTTATGGTTCCTTCATTGGGAGGAATAGGAATAGTCATAGGAAAACTGATTACCCTATGTGGGAAGCTCGCTCAAATACATATGAATGTCAATGGAACTTCGACAGAAGAAGATTTTGAGATCATTAAATTTATTGAGGATAGCGCTCCATTTACCATGTTACTAGGAAGACCTTGGATGAAAAGAGATCAATCCAGAAGGAAGGAAGAAGAAGAAGTCTTAGAGAAGAAGAAGCGAGAGTTAAAATATTTTATAACTAAAAGGATCACACACTTGATTGAAGAATAGGAGAACATATCACAACTATTTAACAACAACGACATAGATATCAAAGTTGCAAGAACACTAGAGGACCCACAAAAGACTGAAATACCTATCCTAGATAAAAAATAAGTATTACCCTTGAATCCTAGGAAAGAATCTAAACAACACGAGGTCACTATGTCAAAAGAAGATAAGAATCATAATGGGAAAAGGAATACCAAGACGAATCTCACTAGAAAGAAGGCTAGAAAACTAAGTAAGAAGAGAGCTAAGACTAAAAAGTTCCAGAAAGATCCAAAAGGAACCTCGAAGAAGGAAAATATGAAAAATTGGAGCTTCACCAGGATATCATCACATCGACACATGGCACTTCGCCATGGTGAAGCAATATATCCATTGGGGACATTATAATCATTAGACCAACGCTCCGAATAGGTAGAAAGGAATTTATTACCAGACAACTCGCCATCAGACCGTTGGGACCGTGCCATAATGGACAGAAAAAAGTTCATGAAGGCTTCATACCCGTTGCGAGTGACCCATTGCCGAGGTACCTATTTATCCCATCACACCATGCATCGAGAACAATTTTTCTAATCGTTAATTTGAGCCCACAAACTTGTTGATTTTATACAGTGATCATTGCACTGTATTTCCTTCTATCCTATTGCAGTGTATAAGTTACTCCTCAAACCCAATGATTTCTAACCCCGAGCACGTATGTCCAAGGATCTCAACATAGTCAAATAATCTATGACAGAGGTACCCCTCAACCTGATGACTGAAAGATTCATTTCGAAGAGAGGATTATCTGTAGGTGTACAAGATTCATCCACAAGAACAATGCAAGCATATTTTTCAACTGCTCGTGGAGCCAGACCATCCTAGCCATCATATGAAAAGCGAACCAAGCACAGGGATGATCTAGGAAATGACAAATTGATCCCTACTATATTACCCACCTACATACCACCTCTGAGCGACGCAATAAATCAAGATAGAGTGCCCATATATTTTGAGTACACCTTGGTCACTGCGAACCTCTCGAAGGGGATTCACGTAGTTCGAGCAGACCAAGATAGGATTGCAGCATTGAAGTTCAATGAATTCAACCTTAGAGACCAAAAAGTCTATAACATGCTCACCCCACATAATTACCTGACTAGAATGAAGGGGAAGAATTCAAAGATAATCCCCTAGACATGGACCCATAACCTCGCACAGTCCACCCTGTTGAACATCATGAAGATCCCACACTTCGAAAGACACTGGGAGGTGAATTCCTGTGTCAAGCTACTAGTTTCTTGTTACCATGGAAACTATTTGTGGCTAGACTGTTGTATCACAGTTGCTCCAATGTTGATCAATCAAATCACAGGGTTGAGTATGCAAGGACCTGATCCACAGGATTTTTATCTAGGAAAATCCATGGATTGTGCTCTAGCACAGAGGATCAAGGACACCTACGATGATGTTGATAAGGGGATGTGAGGCTACAAGGTAGCTTCTATCCAGAGTGGCGCAGTGTACCTCGACTGTCAATTAATTACAGGGAAGTTAGTAAGAAAGAATTGACCTATGCAAGTCACCGACTTTGTAGTCGACCTTCCAGGGAAGTGCGCGGAAGGCCTACATATGAACTGAGGAAAGTACCTGGTGAATCAATTGGAACTAGACTGCAGAGAAGCACAAGATCAAGGTTACAAATTCCATTTTAGTTGGCTTTTGATCCTTATCACATTCATCGCCTGGGAGATGATGGAAGGTGAGACCTTCCCCAACATCAAGTCATTTGAGCTGCTAGCTGTGAAGTTCAGTACACTTTGGTATTCTAGCGATATGAACAAACAGTGGAAGTCAAATGTTGTTTTTAATACCTACTATGATCAGCTAAAGAGATCCATCCAGTCTGAGCCTTGCATGACTTCGAACACTCTACACTGGTTCCGACCTTTGATGAAGTTCAACACAGATCGACATTTCATTTATATTACAACACACACCAATGAACATAAGAAACAACTGCAGTCCTACTAAAATCTGACAGAGGAGGACCTGGAGGAGATTATTAAGGAATGGTCCACTGACCTTCTTATCCTCACCAACCCCGCAAAGATATCCAACATCGACAGCCCAAAAAATACACAGGATACACTTGGACTTAGAAAGACAAAGAAGACTGAAGAGGTCCAAGGATTAGATAGTGCATCCATGAAGACTTCTTCCATATCACCAGAGCAAGGAGGTGATGGAAAAGAGTTAGATGACAAAGAAATCGAACATAAGTAAAGAGATGAGGTTGATCCCTTGAAGAAGAGGAAGGGTTCTATTAATGTTTATGCCTTTATTATAGTTCTTTGCATTTCATTAGATAAGAGCATAATAAGAACAAGATCACTGAGAAATACACATTCACAAGAGACGCAACATTTATCTTGGGAAACCCTCTAGGGGAAGAAAACCCAGCAAAAAATTGTTTATCATAAATAGCTTATACAATGTTCAAGAGATAACTCAAACCAATACAGATAGTCCTCCCCAAGAGACGCGCCACTCTTCTTCTCCTCTCTCCAACTGGTAATTACAACTTGCCTCATAAGAGAATGAGCAAGTGAGTTGTGTTTTTGAAGTGAGGGGATAGCCTCTTATTTATACAAGACTGGCACGTGTGAAAGGTCACAACTGGCAGGGCTGACCTCTCACTCTGGGTGGGTAAATCCGCCTTTAATTAATTCTTGGTCTTCCACAATAACTGTTGGGGATGACTTCTTATTCTGCCCTTTGTAATTATTCGATGACC
>SNQJ01S0147025.1:0-15362 GCA_010110895.2 Picea sitchensis | reverse complement strand
AGGGACCCACTTGATTTCACTTCCCTTCTTTAACATGTTGGTGATATGTTTTATGATTTCATCGAAATTAGGAATGAATCTCCTTAGAAAATTTACCTTGCCCGGGAAAGATTGCACCTCCTTTTTGCTTCTGGGTATGCCAATATTCAAGATTCCCTCCACTCTGTTGGGGTCTACCTTTATCCCTTCCTTCGAAATAATATGCCCTAAGATTTTTCCCTCTTCCATGGAAAAAAATGACTTTTTCGGATTCAAGGATATGCCAAAATTTTTGCACTTTTCGAATGCCCTCCTGAGATGCTTGATGTGTTCTTTGTATGAGGAAGAATAGACCGTAATGTCATCCAGATATATAAAAATGAATTTATCCTTTTCATTTGCAAAGGCTATATCCATGGCCCTCCAAAATGTTTCCCTTGCATTCATGAGTCCAAATGGAATTTTAGCATACATAAATGTTCCCCAAGGTGTGGTGAATGCTATCTTTTCTTGGTCGTCAGGATGTACCATGACCTGATTGTATCTCGAGAAACCATCTAACATTGACATCCTTTGGGAGCCTACTACCTTCTGTAAAATGTGATTCATTTTAGGTAATGGGTAATTGTCTTTAAAGGATACTTTATTTAGGTTCCCGAAGTCAACACACAACCTGATTTATTCGCTCTTTTTCTAATCGGTACTATATTGGCTACCCATTTGAAAAATATCAGGGACACTATGATCTTTGCTTCAAACAATTTTTTCACTTCTTTCTCTATCAAAGGTAACAACAGAGGATTTATTCTCCTAATTTTTATTTGAATGGATTGTGGTCTTCTTTAATTGGGATAACATGCTGGATTATACTGGTATCATAGACTTTTAGATCATCATATCTCCAAGCAAAAACATCAGGGAATTCTTTCTTTAATTTGACATACTTTTCTCTGATTTCAGGGTTGAGCTTCCTGGACAGTTTCACGATCTTTGGGTTTTCTGGAGTTCCAATATTGCAATCTTCTACGTCCCCTTCATTTACTGTGATCTTCGGACTTCTGGCTAGGTCATTGTTATCGAAAAGTTTCTTTAATGGAACTAGACCCTTGGGGATGGTATTACTCTTCAGCTGCACGATATCTCTACCAACGATTTGATTGTCGAAATATCCTTCTTTTGTGAAAGCGGTTGCATCTGCCTCATCGTCGCAATGTTCATCGTCAATGTTCAAATTCTTGAACTTGTTCTCCATTTTTAGGAAGCTTTCTATCTGCTTGTGATTTTCGAAAACCTGCATATTGTCTGGTACTGCTGGCCTATACTTTACCTCTACCTTGTAACTTTTCTCAGGGAATATATGGACTCTAAAAACTGTTGCGGAAGTGGCTAGAGTGCTAGCAATCTGATTCTGCTCCGTTGGGATGGTCGATAAATTGCATTCTTCAAATTTCTCTAGGAGTTCTGGCACCAGATTCCTATAAGCCCTCAATCTGGGCTATTTTTCTTGGTAGATGCCCTTGATTTGATTTATAATTAACTCATAATCTCCATGCACAACAATTCTTTTGGCATTCTTTTAAAATTTTCAATCCCAATATCAACGCTTCATATTCGACCATGTTATTAGTGCACTCAAAAAAAAGTTTGTAGGAACACAATTTCGCATCTCCTTCAGGATGGTTGATCCATACGCCAGCTCCAACTCCTTCTCTACATGCAGCTCCATCAAAATTCATCTTCCATAACTAGTCTTCTGCGTTATCTTGTGGCTCTGAAAGTTCTTCCATTCACCCTTTAAGCTCATCCTTGTCTACTAAAATGACTTCTGTTTCTTCTTCATCAGAGACCAGGTCATTGAAGAAGATGGAAGATCCTAATTCAGTCTCCACTGGATATATAGGATGATTGCTAGGTTGTGATTTATTCCTAACCATATATTTAAGAAAAACCTCCCTGTACAATCTTCTGTCCTGACCAAAGAAAAGAATAGTAGCATAAGACATGTCCATCTGGAGGGTTCCCTTTAATTTTGCAGCCCATGATCTGGACAACAACATACCAAATTTTGGAGGAATATCAACAACCACTATGTCCATCACCATGCTTTTTGTTGGAATTTGTGCCAAAGAAACGACCATGTCTTTGATCATGCCAAGGAATTTTACTTTTCTTGAATCGAAGGAGAACAAATCTTTGTGAGGCCTCATGACCTTGAGACCTAATTGGTCCATGACTGCCTTTGGCATCAGGTTGTGTGATGCTCCAAAATCGAACATAGCGTTGTGTAGAGTCATGTCATGGATTTTCAAACTGACATAAAAGGGAGGGACTTCTTCGTTTTCACTGCCTTCTTCCACTCTTGGCCCGAATAGGATAGCTGAGTGATGATCTTGTATGTTTAGGGTATCATAGGTTTGTCCCATTTTAAGCATATTTATGATCTGGTTTCTATATTCGCTATTCCTGATCAATTTATTAAACGGTACCGAAATCTTTATCTTATCCATTTCACTCTCGAAATCAAAAGATGATGGGGTTCTTTCTACCTCTTTGGTGACCATTTATCTTCTTGTCAATATTTTATTTTGAGGTTCTTCTTTTTGCTTTCCCTTTTCCATGGTATATTTTGCAACAACATTTTTCACAATGGAGTCCTTTGCAACTGAATCTTTTGCAGTAGAATCTTTCTTGGTTTGGCTAGAAGAAGGCACATTGTTCTGAGCTTCTTTGGAGAGATTCCCCTTTGGAGGATTACCTTTGGGAGGATTTTGGGGTACTTTTTGATTCCGGAGGTTATATTTCCTTTGGAATTGCATGATGACGTTTTGTAGTCCAGTCTCATAATCTTCTTTTTCCACTGATACCCTTTCCTCATCATCTTGCAGAAATATTTCATTTGCGTCTACGAACTGGTCATGTTCTTCTTTGGTAAAAAATATCTATGTTTATTTATCATCAAAATAGTTCATGTTATCTTCGAAATATCCATCATAACCTTCATCTACATAATTATTTTGGAAGGGAGGCCTGATTTGTTGTTCTCCTTGGTTCCCTTGGTTTCCCTAATTTATCTGGTTTCCCTGATTCGCCTGGTTTCCCAAATTTGCCGGATCTGCTTGATTTGCTTGTTTGCTTGATTTCCATGATTTCTTTGCCTAATCTGTGGAATAGTCAGTCTTCATGGATTTTTGGGTGGAGTATCTACCTGATCTTTGGGGTTGGGCCGAGTGCCTAGGGCCATTCGTTCCATCATCCGCTCCATGTTTCTCATCATTTATTCGAATATGTCCTCTGATGTTTGAGATGTTGAAGGCTGTGCTTTGTCTTGAGTTCTGTTTGCGTCTCTGCCAGCAACAATTTTTATCTTTCTCGAAGCCATTAGGTTCGCTTCTACTTATATAGCATCAATCGTCATATCGTCCAAAGTAGTGGACCTTCGTTCTCTTAATAATAAAGCAAAGTCACTTTCAAAAGAATCAACGTATTTGAGTTGAGAAGCCTTGTGGGGGGGGTTTAATTCATCAGGAATGTAATTATACACCTTCATGAATCTAGCTGAAAACTCCTATATTGTCTCATCGAGTGATCTCTTCATATTGTTGTACTGGGTCAACAACTGAAGGGGGATTTTCTTGTCTCCCCACTTTGCGAGGAATCTTGTCTCAAAGACTTCAAAATTTAGAATACTTCCCGTTGGAAGGGCTCTGAACCACTTCCTCATATCTCTGGAAAGGCTTTGTGTAAACAGTCTCATTTTCACATCTTTATAGTCTACTTCTTCCAAGTGTACAAAATCATTAAACCGGTCTAAATGTTTTTGAGCTGATATGTTACCTTCAGAATCATATAGTTTAATCCTTAGATTGTAATCTTGAGGCAAGTCATGTAGTTGAACAAGAAGTATGAGGGGTGAAAATATGGCCACCATAGACACTATGAGGGGTCGGAGTGGATGTTGGTTCTGAGCAGGGGTCACTACAGGCTTAACAGATGTGGCTAAAACCAGATCTTGAAATCCCTTCTCGTCAAAGATAGTCTCGCCTAGACAAGATTCAGACTTAGTTCTGAATAAGGATTGTTCAAATTTCACGTCAAACTCAAGGTCTTCGATGCTAGTTGCTTCGTCTCTAGGCAAGGGCATATATTGGTATGGATGCAATACTGGGGTTACCGACATTTCTTTTCTTCTGCGTACGATCTTTTTAGGGTCAGACACAGGGATTGCAGCTTCTGGGTCTGGATTTCTTTTGGTGTGAAATTTCTTAGGAGCCAACACTTCTATCTCACAAGGTGTGGTTCAACTGGTCACTGAATAATAGAGTCACCAGGGTAAAAACAATCTCAGCCAATAAGGTATTTAATCCACTGTCACCCTCAGGGATCAACCGAAGGTTTACATCATTTTCCCAGGGAATATTTTTTCAATTTCGTCTCCGACAACGACACCAGAATGTTAGGACTCTGTAAATTTTTTCTGGCTGAATAGACAAACGAAAGAGGTAACTATTTCAACTAGCTTTAGAGCTGAGGCACTAGCCTGGTCAACTCAGAGGGGTCTCTCTCGTGTCACTGGGTATATCTATGTGAATCGGTGGCTAGATTTGGTTTGTTTGGGGGTTTTTATAAAGTTGTTGGCAAAGAAGGGGAGAGACACAATGGGCCATGGAGTCAAAATTTTGAAAGTGAACGGAAACAATGCATCGACTGATAGGACTCTCTAGAGGACAAAGGATAAATGAGGTAATGAATCTGAGTTATTCTTAAATTTAAAAAGAGTGTAGGAAGATAAAGAGAACAAATAACTGCGTCAGAGCATTACTGAAATGAATTCTAAATAAGTTAAGAAGACAATCACATTTTTAAATTACTTAATCCAAGAGCGTCACAAGACGAATTTTGGGCCTTTAAAATCTCCAATTTAAACAAAAGAAAATGTAAATGAAATGACCGGTTACAAGAAATACATACGATGAAGGGAAACAAAGCTCATATCACCACCCGCTAGAATCTTTTCATAGAGACTTCAAAATCTTCTACATTTATATTCAATTCAGATTCAAAAAATTTACAAATAGAGTTCGATACAACCAAAAGGTGATCTTGCATTTCTGCCAACATTAATCAATTCAATTTTCTTAGTACTTATACAATTCGATAAAAAACAATTGAAACTGAAACATTTAATCTTCCGTAACAATTTTGATTGACAGTTTCGATATACGAAACGATTTACAATAATTAGCAAAAAGAAAACATTTCAAAATCATGAACAATTTCTCTGACTATCCGACTTCTTCTGCGCCATTTGTCTAGCTCTAAGATCTCRTTGGATCTGTAAAAATGGTGACACCTGGAGATCATCTGTTGGTTCTGGGGACATTCCACTTTGTCTTACCCAACCACACGATTTATTTCCATTGTGAATAAGAGGGGATTCCGTAATCCATCATCTCCTTAATCAGAATCTCCAAGTCAATGCATGTAGCATAGGGCATGGTTGGCATGTTGACCTTCACTGTTTTAAACTTGTTTAAGATTTTGAAATCTGTAGCCAAATGCTCCACCAGACTCAGACCTTTCAGAATTTCTTCCATATCCTCGAAGTTAGAATGGTCCATTCTGCATTGCATGAGGAGAGAGTGATAGTCTTATTGATTGTATAACAAGCCTTTACCGTCCAAAAATGAAGGAAGACCCTTGACAAACAAATATTTAAAAGCGTCGTTAAAGTCCTGTATACTGTGTTCCATTTTCATAGCTTTTTTCCAGACTGATCCGAGTAAGTTGTGATTAGCAATGATCCTCCTGGCTGAAATTATCAACGTGGTCCTATCTTTCAAACCAATGGTTTGAAGTTCAGTAATTGGTACAACATTCAGTAAATCAATAGAGTTTTGGGCCCACTCCAAGGGCTTCTTCGCTAATACTTCATTAACGACAACCCATTTGTTCTGAGCTGTAACAACCATGTTATCTTTTTCATTGATAAAATTAAGATAAGCTCTGAATTTAGCAACCTCCACAACAATAACATCCCAAATTACATGTTTGGCTCCCTGCAATAACGTCTTTCCCTTTAACCTGGTTTTTTTTCTTATTCACTCTCTCTTACAAATCTTGATTTTCTCTGTGGAGTAGAGCTATCTTTTCATCCTTTACTTTCATTTCCTGCTTCAACTTTTCCATGTTCTCTTTGAGATTCTCGATCTCGCTTGTTTTTAAGCTTACCTAGGAGATAGCTTGGACCAACCCCTCAGTGCTTGATCCAGCCTCTATATTTGTAGGTATAATGACTGCCATGTATGATGTTGGTTCTTGTGTCAGTGACCAATGCTCTTTCTCTTTCTCCAATTGCAACAATTTAGCCTTGTAATTGAGTGCCTCTTGTCTGAATATTTCTTTCTCCTGTTCCAATGCAGCCAATTCTGCTGTCTGCGGATGATCCGTAGGTGCCATCTTCAACCTTTTCTTTAGACTTTGGATCATCTTGTCCTTTTCATCGAAAGAGACTTTCAACCCATGGGGACCTTCATAATCTAGTCTTTTCACCTGTGTCATCCAGACTTTGCTGGACACTTTTTCCTATTTCATTTGTCCATCTAGTTTTGACGCGTATGTTGTCAACCTTGCCACCTTTAGTACCAAGCTTAGAAAATCAAAATATAACATGTCACTTACATTCCTATGAAATTTTACTTTGTCGGGGGAAACCATGTTTTCATAGTGCATTTTGATCTCAGAGACTTTATCATCATCAACCACTGCAATGTTAAATGTCTTTTTCTCCACATCCCTGACTGAGACTAAGGAAGCCTTGTGTTGAGAAGTCCTTTCTACTTCAGGTAAAATATCTCTTATTTCATTATTCACCATACTTCCTTTCATAGCATACCGATTTATCAAATCTCCCTTGGACTGATACACTGCCCCAGGTGTCTGGCCAAATATGTACTTCCTGCTGCTGAAGACCTTCGTGCTGCTTTTGCTTTGTGGCCTGCTTTCTATATTGGTTCCTTCATTCTTGGCTATAGACTCTACCATTTCCATGCATGTTTTCCCTTTGAGCTCTTATTCTTCTAGGTCAATTACCTGAGATGATGATGTGATTTTCATCCTTTTGAGAGCATCTTGTTGGCCACTGGTATCTAGTGCTTATGAACTGCTCCTCTTGTTGTAAACGCTCATTTTAGGAGATTTGATAACCAACTTAGGGGAAGGTTTCTATGCTGGACTCGGTTGAGGAGTTAGTTCTATTTGTTTCGTTTGATCTTGCTGTATGATGACCTCCATGTCTGTACAGGTCTCTAAATTGGTCAACTTATCGAATCCTTCGACATGTTCATGTTCATAGAGACCTTGTCTATTGGCCAATCTTCTCTTTGATATGATCTGATGGGGATCATATCTTCTCCCTTGCAATTGTGTGAAACCAAATTTACTGAGCTTGGATTTAATCTGGGGAAAACATGACTTACTTTTTACCACAAAGGGACCTACCACAAAAGGAAATTTCAGATTAGAAGCCTTGTGTTCTTTCAGAAAATGTTCAGGCTTTGAGATAATTCTTTGTCTTATGAAGTGCAAAGCGAAGACCCTGGGCATCGAAAAAACTGGTAAAATATAAGGTCCTTCCTGGTATCCATATACCCAAATCACAGTAGATTGTTTGAACAACACCCAATTTCCTACCATGTTCTTTGGATTTGGCTGTAGTGAGATCTTCATCTCTTCTAGAACTCTCGGTAGATCTAAACCAAAAATGAGATTGTGTACCCTTGACATAATATTGTTGCTGAAGATTTTATGGTGATCCTTTTGCACTCGGTTGAAATAAAAGCTATCTCAGGAAATTCAGTTTTGTTGGATTCCAGAAACATCCTCAGCAAGTGTGTGTAGTATCTGAAGTGTCTCAATGAGCTAAATTTAACCAGCTGTTGATGTATATTCTCTACAATAAATTTGTCAAAACTGACACAGACTGACTGACTAGATAGAAAACAAACCAACATGAAACCTAACATGACTTCTACCACAAACTTGTCATTGTCTAACCCTAAAATTAGATTTAGCAGGGAACAAGCCCACTGGACTTCGACAATCATAATGCTTATACTGACAGGTAACGAAAGACTCTCTGAATGATATTCAGGCTTGAATATGGTTTGTAGAAACAAGGTTTTAACTTCGGGCGAACACCCTCTATAAATTGTGATGATTCTCTATTCCTCGCAGGGATTTGGCACTATGGGGGAGGCGTCCGGTACACCAAGATCATGCCGAAGTGATGGAATGTCCACTTTACATAGAACTTCAGATCCTAATTTATTTAAAATGACTCTTTCTCCCTGAGAGTATTGCTCTGCACACCGGCTTATAAATTCAGAGAATGGAAATACCATTTCTATGATGTAAGGGATGATGGAAGCCTGAGCCTCTTCGAGGAAAGGTATGTGCTTTCCAAAATTGTCCAAAATATTCTATATAGACACAGATATAGGTGAGACTATTATCTTTGTGTCGAAAACGTGAAAATCTCTATCAATTAGGGCTTCCTCCCTGGAGGATATCTCTTGTTCATTCATGGATAAAATGACAGGACTGACAACCATGGTGAAGAATACCTATCAAGCGACAAAGAAAGCGAGTCTAGTTTGGTTCTGATCTTTGACATTTGATTGGAAGCTTCGTGCCAAGTTTTCGAACGTTCGAAGGCTTCGAACTATCATAGAATAATGTCGGGGGGTTCCCTCTTTTATAATTATCTACTGGCATTGGGGTTTGGAGAACATGGTTTCAAGTGAACTGCCTTCCACTCCAACGTTCCTTTGAGGGTGCCATGCGTCCATGCTAGTTTTCCACAACCCACCCTCTATCGATTAATCTTCGTGTTGTTTCAACCGTTGATATAAACTTCAGCCGTTGATCTGTGCTGCTTCAGGATCTACGGTCCACATTTTCCTGGAAGATTTGGCATCAGGGGTTTGGAGGAAGTGGTATTAGTTAGACTACTTTTTCCCCCGATGTATCTCTACGGGCGCCATGCATACTGCAATGAAACCACTACTATTTTCCCCTGCTTGCCCTCGATCGCTTAACCTCCACGTTAGTTAAATCTTCGATACGTGCCTCGGCCGCTTTCAGGATCGATGGTCCACTGAGTTTTTCTCTTTGCACCTTCTCCATTTTTTCTGTATGTCTCCAGATATAGCGAGGCCTTTTTATCTATCATATCTCTGTGGTGATATAATCCTTCACTAAGATTTTTGAGCTTGGATACCATCCAAAACATATTATGGTGATAACACAACCATAACCAAATCATATCAGCTGTGATCCATCTTTGTGTTATTTCTTAATCACTGTAATACAAATTTTTAATTTAATTTGAAGAGCAGGGCGTGCAAAATGAATCTAGGGTTGTGAGGGGATTTGTATTGAGCGAAAAAGTGAGAAAATGACAGGGAATTTGATGGATATTGTTCATAAAATAAATTAAATAAATAAACAATCATAACTCTATTCAAAATCAATCCAAAAAACACCAACATTCACTGTTCCTCAATTGTAACAGAACCACTTATTGTTTCAATAATTAAATTTCCAAGAATTCCTTAATTTATAACAGTCTGTGCAGTTATAACTTATAAAAACTTTTTCCATTCAATAATAATGTTTATTAAAACGTTGATCCCTTCTTCTTGAAAAATAATCAAAACATGCCCAACAATATACTCAACATCTATCACTGGTAATCAATAATGCACCACGATAAACAATCAACATTCATTGTTTTCCTATCATCAATTAGGTCTAATTTAAATGTACACAGGTGTCTTTCAAAAAACATGGACAAACTTAAAAGCATGCCCGATCATACACATGTCTTCATCATATCAATCGAAAAAATCTTGAAATGATAACAACAATCAACCCAAACATAAACCCTGAGCTTGATCTCACATATAACTTCTTTTTAAAACAATTTGTAGTCTGCACTATAACGCAAACTTCTTTTTAACTTTCCAGAACCCTGATCCATCTCTATGTTATTTCTTAATCACTGTAATACAAAGTTTTAATTTAATTTTAAGAATAGGGTGTGCAAAATGAATTTGGGATTGTGAGGGGATTTGTATTGAGCGAAAATTGAGAAAATGACAGGGAATTTGATGGATAATGTTCATAAAATAAATTAAATAAATCAACAATCATAACTCTATTAAAAAACAATCCAAAAAACACCAACATTCACTGTTCCTCAATTGTAACAGAACCACTTGTTGTTTCAATAATTAAATTTCCAAGAATTCCTTAATTTATAATAGTCTATGCAATTATAACTTTTTTTTTTCTTTTTCCATTCAATAATACTATTTATTAAAACGCTGATCCCTTCTTCTTAAAAAATAATCAAAACATGCCCAACAATATGATCAACATCTATCCATGATAATCAATAATGCACCACGATAAACATTCAACATTCACTGTTTTCCTATCATCAATTAGGTCCAATTTAAATGTACACATGTGTCTTTCAAAAAACGTGGACAAACCTAAAAACATGCTTGATCCTACACATTTCTTCATCATATCAATCGACAAAATATTGAAATGATAACAACAATCAACCCAAATATAAACCCTGAGCTTGATCTCATATATAACTTCTTTTTAAAACAATTGGTAGTTTGCACGATAACGCATACATCTTTTTAACTTGCCAGAACCCTGATCCATCTCTGTGTTATTTCTTAATCATTGTAATACAAAGTTTTAATTTAATTTTAAGAACATGGCGTGAAAAATGAATCTGGGATTGTGAGGGGATTTGTATTGAGCGAACAAGTGAGAAAATGACAGGCAATTTGATGGATACTGTTCATAAAATAAATTAAATAAATCAACAATCATAACTCTGTTCAAAATCAATCCAAAAAACACCAACATTCATTGTTCCTCAATTGTAACTGAACCACTAGCTGTTTCAATAATTAAATTTCCAAGAATTCCTTAATTTATAACAGTCTGTGAAATTATAACTTATAATTTTTTTTTCTATTCAATAATATTGTTTATTAAAACACTGATTCCTTCTTCTTAAAACATAATCAAAACATGCCCAACAATATGCTCAACATCTATCCTTGATAATCAATAATGCACCATGATAAACAATCAACATTCATTGTTTTCCTATCATCAATCGGGTCCAATTTAAATGTACACAAGTGTCTTTCAAAAAATGTGGACAAACTTAAAAGCATGCTTGATCATACACATGTCTTCATCATATCAATCGACAAAATCTTGAAGTGATAACAACAATCAACCCAAACATAAACCCTGAGCTTGATCTCATATATAAATTCTTTTTAAAACAATTGGTAGTCTGCACGATAACGCATACATCTTTTTAACTTGCCAAAAACCTGATCAAGCTTAGTGAAATTCACACATGTGTCTTCTTATGAAATCAAGACCACGCTGGATAAAACACAATGAACGAAACCATAATGAATAGGAAGACAACCCTCGATTGTATGCAACCGGTCGTTTTCAATCTTATTTGTTCAAACAATTTTATCATAGAAGAACCAGATAGAGACTCGACGAGAGAGCATGTGTCTTTCTAGACTTCCATAACCATTTAACTGATAACCAATACTTGACAACCCCAGAAGGTGCCTGAGGAGAGCAAAGACAAGTCAGAGTCCAAATCGGGCTTTGTCAAAATCAAATGCAGGGAGCCAACAAGAGCCTATTTATCTTTTTTTTTTAAAACAAAACACAGAGAGCTGATGGTCTTTTGAGACTTATATCAATCACATGCCAAAATACATTTTGAAAAGACACGACAGTGAGCCATACAGTCCTTACTTATTACTCCAAGTCCAAGCAACGAAATTAATATTTAACACCTAAGGAGAGAAGAGACAATAAGAGTAAAATAACCCAGTGCACATAGATGCCTCTAATACTTGCAGAGAAGGGAAGAGGGTTATCTTAACAATGGCGGTTATTTAAAAAACACAAAGATATAATGTCTCTTTCCAATACCTGAAGAGCCAAACAAATTTCCAAAACAATTGATAGTGAGTCCACATACATCATTACAACGTGAATGATATGAGTGGTGTGGAGAAACCCTTCACATCTGACATCCATTAAACACACATGCCTGCATTAATATTCGTGCGACCAAGATTGGACTTTTGGCAAGATTTCAACGGAAAGACAATCAGGAACGAGCTATTAACAACAGTTTGGGGTTAGATAAAAGAACACACCACTATTGGAAATTTCTCTGCAACTGGGTAAGGAAGACCATAACAACCGAGAGGGAAACAAGTTAACAAATAATGATACACAGAACAAAAAATATCAATCATCAAACCCAGAGCCTTATTTCACCACTGTCACTTATTATTCCAGAGAGACCCATCAAAAACTACACTTATCGAGCAAACAACCAACACACAACTTAATAATACCCATTATTTTTCTTGCAATTTCCAACATTTTACAGTCATCACAAAGAATCATAACACCACATTTACACACAGTAAAAAATCTCAAGAACACACAAAATCCAAGCATCACCGAGCCACCATTTGGTTCATACAACAAAGAATACATCATGGATGGAGAAAAAAGAATCATACTTGTGGAAAAAATGCTTAAATGGTGAGTTGGCCGAACTCTTCCTTCCAAAAACCTGAAAACGTAGAGCTTCACAACCAACAGAGCGAAAAATGCAACAATGGAACAATGCTAGGGTGACAGGCGATAGGGAAGGTTTGGAGTGACATGCAGTAAAGGCATGTCGCTTCCATCACCTGGCCCCATTCAATTCCGAGTATGAGACAACCCAATACGCATAACATCCACTAATGAATCAAACCATATAAAAAATGCATAATCAATGCCAATCCATCGTAAGATATGAGACGATATCTATTGCATAATGCGCCACCCAAGCTATTTCATACGTTAACCCTTGCCATATCTCCACACAATAATCCATATCAACATTTCTATATGCGCCTCCATTTGATTTTAATAAAGTTTGCATAGTCCATTAACCAAACAAATAACATAACAACTATATCTAACACTAGTATCCATTATTTTTTCATTCAAAATTCACATATAGTCTTTTATTATAGCTCAAATACATAATTTATTCCCTTTTGTTTGAAATATAGAACCTTTCCATAATTTCCCTTTGTTCTTATCATGCTACCATTAAGTATTCCTTGCATGTATGTGGCTAAGTAATGAACATAAGAATTAGTAACAAGTTTATAACATAACAATAGTAAACAACATAATCCTCATACCCATAGAAACTGTTATGTGTCGCAAGTGATTACCAAAAGCATTCCACAATAATGCATTATCCACTTATTATCACGCCAAATGAAACCAAGACATCATGGTCAAAAAGGTAGGACTATGTAGGCAACATCACAACAACAACAAAACATGTGTAATAGGTCTATCCTTGCGCCTCTAGTCTACAAGGGGGTCCCACCTACTAGTATTATATTATTAGCATAGTTAAATAATAACGCTTTAGAAATACTGTGCGGGAGGAATTCATCGTTACAATTTTAATTGTCAACACTGTGCTCATTAACCGACTATCTCTATCACTGACTGTACTCTGTGGAAACCTGTGAAGTCTAAAGATCTCTCTGAAGAACAACTCTGCCACCTGCACTACACTTTAGTATGTGGGAATCGTGAAAAAGTGCACAAATTTGGTTAATCTTTCGACCACTACAAATATGCAGTCCTTACCCCAACCCTTAGGTAGGCCTATAATGAAGTCCATGGATATACTTTCCCATTTCTACTTCAGAATAGAGAGTGGATGAAGCAACCCTGCTGGGAGTGTTTTCTATGACTTGTTGTGCTGACAAGTCACACACTCGCTGATATGTCTCATCACATCCTTCTTGAGACCCTTCCAAGAGAATATCTCCTTGACTTGCCTGTATGTCTTGAAGAAGCCTTGATGACCCACTAAAGGTAAGTCATGTTCTGCCGCCAAGATCTTTTTTTTGAGACTAGATCCGAGAAAAAGGTAGACTCGGTCTTTATAGAAGATGACCTCAACTATGACTCTGTACTTGTCGTCCTATACCTATTAGACTAATAACTCACATGCAAACTTATTCTTGGAATACTCTATTAACAAGTGTGATTTCCAATCTGTTGAGATATCCATCTCGATGGTGTGATCAAACCCTCTGTTTGGGGTCTCCCTCGTGACATCGGACCAAAAAACTCCTCATGCTGGCTCAACAAAGCCCTGATCTCTGCCTGATACTGCTGGCGACAGTCTGAATCCCTCCACGTGGTGATCACACACTTTGCTACATATGCTACTCTCCCATGTATGAAGATCCTCTCCATCCTCTTTACCGACACTGTCTTGGGTGTCCCTGTCGACATACCCCTTAGTACAATCTTCTTCCCCTCAATGCCTCTGAATCTCATCTCAAGTGTTTGGTAATTGGTATAAATATTTCCCAAGGTGATCTACCATTGGACTCCCAAATGCTACACATGTGTTAGAAAGGTCAACCACATAGAATTTATCCTTCACTGTGTAGTTTCCCATATGTATCTCTTAAGTCTAGAACTCGATCCAAACACTCTATGGTGTGACTATCAACAAATGCAACATCAAAACCCTCAAACTCTTCTGTTTTTAGTTCTCTCCTAGCTATCAATGCAACACCAATGAAATTGTGGGTTTCCCCACCATCTATCAAGGAAATGGCGTGCTATCACTGAATAGTCCCTCTGATCCTGAGTGTGTCATACCTAGGGACTCCCGAAAGGGTCGCTATGAATCCTCCCTTCACTGGTGCTCATCTCTTAGTCTTCCCACGAGGCTGTACCCCTATCGGTGCCATTGGTCTCCTTGGAGTCCTCCTCCTTATGCAATGGCTCCTCCTCTAAGCTAGTGGAATCACTATCATGTACTTGACTGCACTGTTCCTCCTCATCATTGTCTGCTGCAACCTCAATGTAGTGGATTTGTCCCTTGCCCATGCACCTATAGTTGAGGACCCATGGATCTTTTCAATTGAAGCATAACTTATTCCTCATAAGCTCATGCCTCGTATCATGATCCAAATTCTCCTTACCCTTTCACTCTCTCTGGAATGGTTTCCTATCTCGGTCCTTCTGTGGCACAAAGGGTTAAATTGGATTTTTTTTTGGTTTTCGACATCGAGTTTGCTAGATCTCTAGTGTGTAGGATGGGATCTTGTAGTGTGTGAGGTCTGTAGGCCTTTACCCATCCTCTCAAGGGTTCTGTGAGACCCTCTCTGAAAAACATGATCAATCTAGTCTCTAAAATGTCT
>SNQJ01S0147024.1:1290-23816 GCA_010110895.2 Picea sitchensis | reverse complement strand
TTTATATAATATTCAAATATTTTTATTTTATTATATTTTATATTAAATTGTAATTTTATATAAATATAATTAATATATAAATATAATTAATATATAAATATAAATAAATATAAATATTATAAAAATAAATAACCAGTTTTATTTAAACAAAATTACCATTTAAAAAAAACGTATTGAAAATAAAATACCCTATATCAAAATCTTAATTATAAAAATGAGTGAAGAAAATCAATAAACAACATTGATTTCTCGAAAATTATTTTAAAAATATATATAAAAACTTTTATAATGTAAAAAAGAATTATAATATTTTAGCTAAATATTTTGTTATGTAATAAATTAAATCTTAAAAGAGATGTATTAAATGTTTTTTACTACTATTCAATCAACTATACTCTTCAATCAATTATACTCTATAAAGAATGAATGGATTAAGTAATGAAATAAATATCCCCTCAAAAATATATTTTCCTAAAAAAAATATATTAAATTTTTTGTTAAGCAATTTCTTAATACTATGAAATACATTACTACTTTATAATATATTTTAATGATTTAATTTTAAAACAACAAATGATATATAATTTTTGTCAAGCAATTTATTAATACTATGAAATACATTACTACTTTATAATATAATTTAATGATTTAATTTTAAAACAAACAAATGATATATAAGAAAATATTTTCTCACATATATATCAAATCAATTCTTCTCTCTCACATATATATATCAAATCAATTCTACTTAGTTGAAAAAACATTTTATTATTTATTATTTTTTTAACCTAAAAAATTTTATATTGATTTTTTTAATTTTATATCACTTTTTAAAGATACAGAGTAGCTAGTGTCACTTTTTGTTTTCTTTTATGCTATGTACAAGTAATACAATGTTACAAGTTTTAAGTGTTTTAAGCAATGATTCCAACCCTAATCTTTTATGGCTAGATGAGGACCTTATTTAAGCTAATAGATACAAAAGAAACTCTAAAACCCTATCGACAATTTGTTTGGTACCAAGCTAGTCAATATTTGTAGTTCTTAGGACCTAATAATTTATAGTGGTGTAATTAAACCACAAAACTCCAACCGGATGACTTGTATTCATGGGATCGGAAGTAGTGTTGTGGATTATGTGATATATGATATCCATGTATCCAACCAAATAGTAAATTTTGACCTTTTAAATGACCATGAACCCAACTTTGATCACAAACATTTAACCCTAACTCTAAACTTTACCATGGACAAAATCCCCATGGAAGAATAATGTGATAATCAAAGGCACCTACATTTTGACAAAACTAGAATTGATCTTTTCTTAAAGGATTTAAATAGTAATATAAATATCCTAACTTATAAGGACAACATCAAATACCTCTATCATAATTTTACAACAACCCTTTATATTTCCATTAGCAAGTTCTCTATGAAGGTGTCATGTAAAAAGCATAATAATACAACCAACCTATGGTCTGATAATGTATGTAAAATTGCTAGGAAATCCATTAGGGATGCTACTAATGAGTCCTTAAAAATTTATAAGATAAATAAGTACATATCCCTAATTAAAAGGAAAAAAAGTATTATATAAATAGAAAGAAAGAGCAGAATCTGCACCTATCTAAAATTGATCCTAAGACATTTTAGAGGAAAATTCAAATTCGTAAATCTAAAGAAAATAATATGATTCCCTTGTAAGACTATAATTCATACCTTGAAAATATTTATGAATCCCCTAATTTCATGGACACCATTCCCAATGATCCTACAAAGAATGAGGTATTTTCTATGGAGGACATAGAGTTCGGGGCTAAGAAACTTGCAAATGGGAAAGATAAGGAAATTGAAGGATACCAATCTAAAATATTTAAAATAAGAGGGCCTATCCCATCCCTCACATACACAATCTCTTCAATTTAGCAATGAATTAAGGCTTCCCAAAACCCTAGATGAAAAGTCTCATTGTACCTATTTTTAAAAGTGGGGATAAAAATATTCTCTCTAATTATAACACCATTATGATTAGCCCCATTTTTTATCCGAATTATGCTAAGAAGGAAATGAGATACAAAGGAAAATATAGAAAAAACACAAAAATACAATGAAACCCAACTTCTATTAATGAATAAAATAATATAAGACTATAGAACATAAACTGGCTAGAATGGAGTAGCCTATCTCTAAAGAAAAAGAGATGTTGGCTATGCTTCATTCTCAACAATCTTTACATCTCTCTTGATTTCATGCTTAAAGGACCTCCTTCACATTGATTATATATGAGAGAGTGAGAGGAGAATAATTATCATGATGCATGTCAAGTAAATTGGTCTAAGTTTACAAAATATCATAAGAATGTAAATCACTAGGAATTCTTGGTAGGTCACCCATTCTAGTACTACTTTATCCCAAGTGTTCTTAACTAAGGATTTCTAATGGGATCTGGTGCATTAACATTGTAGGCATTACATTAAATTAGAAATGGAGATGGAATTACATTACATTCCCCATCAAGAGGGTGAATACCATAGTTTATTCAGTGGAGAAGGTGGACGGCCACTGAGATTCACCTAGATCAATCCTCCCCCCTTAGGAATAAATGGTACCCATTGCATCAAGTTCCCTGAGAAGATGGGGAAACTTTTGCTGACTCTGAACTTTGGTAATCCGCCTTCCTTGCTAAAGTAGTTTTCCTGCTTGTAGTTATCTTGTGGAAGGATGTCATGAACCTATTGGTGGATTTTTTGGATCCATTCAAAAAATATGGTTGCATGATATACCTTGGTCTAAGTGTGGGAGGACTATGTCAATGAACATGCAACAAGAAGACTTATATCAATCAGGGCCAATGGATGGAACCCCAAGCACACTCGAAAAGGGCCATGGCCAATAGAGCTATGCTAAACATATGGAAGACTCTCATTCTATGGAAGGGGATGCCTATAGATCAGACCATTGGGTAAGGGAGAACCAGGAACCAAGTCGATGGAATGTGGGGCATGGTAGTGTAGAGGCACCCCCATAGCTAAAGAAAAAATATCTTTGTTCTCTTCTACTATATTGTTGAATTGTTTCTGCTGGATATAATGGTCTTGGGTCAAGGCTATAGTGGTTGCAGTGAACTTCTCTTCACCTTCTGATTGGATTTTGAAGAGGGAAAACTTTGTGGTATGAGAGATTACTTTGGAACATTATTTTTCCAAGATAAATTAAGTGGAAGTAGTCATAGCTACCTTTGGTACCCTATAGAGATGAACTCCTAGAGTAATAATGATATTTCATGGCCGAGACTCATAGCTAGTGTTATTTTTCCACATATATTATTGTCCTAAAATAACATCACAAACCTCAAGTGGGGAATCATCAAACACTACCTCATCCTTGAAGCCCCTAATGTCACTGGAAAAGTGACATTATTTTTTGATGTGAATATCTCGTCCATGACTCAACCATCTGATGGTGTATCGTTGGAGACGTGGCATCATTGGAAGCTTCAATATATTGGCAACCTCAACTGATATCAAGTTATTTTGACTCCTGTTGTTGACAATGAAATGTAGTGGGGTCCCCTTTACCCACATCTAAGAGTGGAAGAGATGTTCTCCCTCGTCATGATCCTCTAGTTCCTATGGTTATATTGTTGTGGCTGCAATGGTAGAAGTGGATTCTACATCGATGATGTATTTGAATTTATTGTGCTCTAAATCAAAGTTTTATTTAGGTTTTGATTCTTTTCCTTTGAGATCTACCACCAATGAATGTTTCAAGTGACATTCATTGGTGTTTTTCCAGGCGATGTTTTGGAACTCGCACCACTTTTTGGTGTCTTTATTAGACTTCCCATCACCCTTCTTAGCTGGTTCCTCGGACTGATTTTATTTATATTGACTCTCCTTTCTTTATCATTTATTCTGTGAGTTAGGGTTACCTTTCCATGCTTCTATTGCGACGTATTTTCAAACCTAAACTCCCACTTACTCCACTGCTTGAATTTATTATCAATTTTGATTGCTTAATGATAAGCATCTCTGAGTGAGGGGATGTCCAAGAAATCCATCTCTATTTGAACGTACCTATGCATATGGGTGTGTATGAAGTTGGTGGACAAAAAGTGGCAAGGGGGTGAGAAGGAATGCGCACGCATTCCTGATGTTGGAGGTTCAAAAAATATCAAACCTCCACTCAGTGTGCCACATAAGCACATTGGTAGGAAAACATGCACGTTATTAAGAACATGTGTGAATTCTGATCGTGCCCTATTTAGGGGATCATGGGCACGATTTGTGCCCATTTTCATAGACAGTGCCTTGTGTTTTTCCCTTCATTGAGAAAATATATTTTTCCCTTCATTGAGAAAATAGAGACGAGGAATAAAGCACCAAGAAAAGACATTATATTGCCATTGTGTCCAACTCAAGCTAGGTATGTTTGATTTCTCTTCTTTTCTTTCCACTCTAGTTTTTTAGTTTTATTCAATTAATTGAATATCTTCCAAAAGAATCTAAATTATAGAAACTTCTAATCTTCTAGAGAAACCTCATCTAGAAAATTCAGAGAGATTTTCCCCTTACATTGCCTAACATTTACCTTCTAAAAATAAATGTAGAGAATTTACAAGAAAAATAGAAGTGGAGTGGGAAAATTTACATCTATTCCTCCCTTAATATCAACCTCGAACATGCCCAACATACTTGGTAGCTTAAATTTTTTATCTTTAGTCATACTTTTGGTCAAAATATCAACAATTTCTTCATCACTACACTAATATTGTAATTTGACAACTTAAGCTTGACAATATCTCATATGAATATCAATCTCAACATGTTTGATATTAGCATGAAAAATTGGATTTTCTGCAACCTAGATCGCACTTTCATTGTCACAAAATATGGTATTTGCAGAATTTCAGGTAAAGTTGAACTTTAATAAGACAATTTGGAACATTAATAAGACATTTTTAATCCACGTTGCCTCTTTTCATGCTTCATTTGTTGATATATACTCTATCTTACCAAATAATTAATAGATATTGATCCAAGATGGAAAACATAGCCACCTATGGATTTCCTATCATAAACATCACCCCACCCAAATCCAGAATAGTGTATCCTACAAAAGAAATTTGGGACCAGTAGCACAAAGGATGGCATAGTGCAGTGTACCATAGCTATAGGGAAAATGTTTTTAGCAACCAACCAATGAAGTTCTCTAGGTTCTTGCATAGATATGGAAACTAGATTGACTACAAAGAAAATTCTTGGTCTAGTGTGTGTTAAATAATCTAGCTTGTTAACAAGTTGCCTATATAATGTAGAATCTACCTTCTTGGAATGACATTCCATGGTAAGCTTGACTCCACACTAAAATGGAGTAAAAACAAGTTTCAAGAATTTTGTTTGTTTTTCAAAAGATCCACTGCATATTTTGATTGTGAAAGAAACAATCGATCGTGTAGTTTAAAAACTTGCAAACTGAGAAGCACACCTAGATCACTATATCAAATGTTCTTTGAATGTCTAATTTCAAAACCTTAATCAACACAATATTTTATACTAACAATGAGCAAATAATATAAATAAAAAATAATAACAAGGATCTCTCTTTGAACTTTCTTTACATGGAGATCTGGATCTAATTTTCATTTCTTGAACCCATGTTATTGGAAATAAAAATCTATTTTTTTATGCCATGCCATTGAAGCATGTTTAAGTCCATAAAGTGATTTCTTCAACATGTAAAAAAAGTGAGGATGTTTTTTATCCACTATACCAAGGGATTGGTTCATATATATTTATTCATGGATATTCCCATCCAACAATGTATTCTTAACATATATTTGATGAATATGCTAGCTAAGATTTGAAGCAAGATAAATAATTATTTGAGTAGTATGCATTTTTTATTTGAATTTCTCTATGGTGCCTTTTGAATTGAATTGTGTTTATAAACCCATTTGGAACCTATAAAATTTATTCATTTAGGACACAACACAAGATCCCATGTTTGGTTCTTCATCACTGCATCATATTCTACATTCATCGGTTGTTTCTAATATTTCTTTCCTCTACTTTCATAAAAAAAATGTTGTTTGTAATACCTTTGTCATAAGTGCACTTCCATATCTTCTATTTTATTGTTCATAAATTTCACTAATACTCTTCATTTTTTGTCTAGAAAATATTATTAAGATGGAACCCAAAGAAAATGAAAACCCCACACAAGAATACCAAGGCACAAAAAACCCCAACCTACCCCAACCACCAAACATAAACACACAAATGAATGAGGGGTTTTCCACCTTGATATATCTTGTTCATTAATTAAGGGGTACACGATATCCTAGTCGTTTTTCTTTGGAAAATTCATTGGATGTCATTGTATCATCCATCGCAAGTGCCCAAGGGAAATTAAATACTAATTCTCAATACATGGCTAGGATGTTCGAGTAGTACATGACTGGACTCAATAGAAACCAAGTTAGAGACTTATATATTTTAAAACAATATTTGATGTGTCTTTTTATTGATCCTTGAACTAGAGTACAACCACTTGTCAACAACAAACAAATTTGTATGGAATGTTGCATTGATCTATATTTTATGAGAAGAACGAAATGACTATAGATTATTAAAAGACGTTTAACACAAAATACTAGAGATACAATAAAATTTGTTTTCTATTAAATAAAGAAATAAACTGAAACTGTAAAATGCAGTGGAAAACAAACTTGTTGGAATGGTGGTGGCTTGTCTCTGAGAAGATATGTGAAAGTTGTTTTCATTCACAAGAAGATGATGACAATGAGGCTCTGGAGGCCTTTTTACAACAAACAGGAATGTCAAAAATCCTGGACATCCAAAAACCTAACCCTAGGAGATGAAGCGCCAAAATTCATGCGGGCCCCGTTTGGGTAAGTTAGTACATCAACTTCCCGGGGTCGTAACTTTTGCATACGATCTTCATTTTAGGCGCACGATATCCCATTAGAAAGGTATATCCGAGGAATACACATTTTTATGCAATCTATAAAAGGGCATTTCCAACTATGGCGAGCCCTGAAAATGTTGTTTAGGGCCTCAAAACGGCCCCGCAAGTTAGGGACTCGAAAACTAGGAAAACAAAAACTGCCAAACTCGAAAATGACCAAAATGAACTAGTTGGAATAGGTGGGTAGCCACCGACATCCATATGGATCATGCATCCACTGCAATTTGTTGAAAAATGGATGGATATGTGATTCATAGTCTTTGATAAATCTACCTACAATAACAAGGAGGTGCCTTTATATGTTTTGACAAAACTATGGGCATAATTTATTTTGGATCACCATGTGAACTACTTCAACATTGGTGATTTCCAGGGGGTGGATTGAGTGTCTAAAAAGGACTAATATTGTTTTAGGCATGATCTCATGTTAGGTCCTGGTCCCTCTAAGTGAAGGCCTAACTCCCATTCCCAACATCCTCTCATTGTAGAGGGATTGCAACATGCACATGTAGCTTTATCATCCTTGACTTGGTGTCTAGTGGAACATGATAGTTTTGTTGCACTATCTTGGCAAGAGGTGCACGTTGGTGACATTAGAAAATGGATTGAACCTTAAACTCCTACAAAAAAGTGAATCAAGGAGAGGAAACATGGACATAGCAATCGTTCATGTGAGACTCATAGATGATCAAGTTGTGGGAAGACTTGCTATGGGTATATGGAGGCTAGTGGACAACATAGATTCATGGAGGATATTAGTATCTTAACCATCTCTATGTTCTTCATTGTTATATATTTATGTATTATTATGTTTATTTATTTTGATATTTTATTCTATGATGTTTTTCAGTTGCTATGCCCCTATAGCAGACCCTCTACCCAATAGATAAATCAATGTCTATCTCCACCACTGATGTAGTAGCAAAGGCATCCTACTCATTTGGTGTACCACATACACAAGTATGTTTCACATTTGATAAATTCACCATAGTGATTTCTTTATTTTCAGACATCCTCAAATTTATAATGTTCTTGTGTTTCTACAAGTTGCGGGACTAGACAGTGTTGGGAAATATGCTCCTGAGATGGACAAGTCACCTACTTCAAAGGTATCATATGTTGAGTTAGATCATTTTTAAATCTCAAATTTGTTGTATTTATGTTGTTTAATTTTACTATTTCGTACTAATAAAAATATTATTAACATGTGTTCAGGTTGTTGATCTTTTCTTCTATTACAGTACTAGTCCAGTCCTTGGGCACCCTACCACAACTTTTGGTTTACCCATTTCTAGGACAAGGGTTATGCCATCACTTATATAGATCGTGTTGTTTCATTGTCACCCACCCCCACTATGTTTCATACTTCATGCATATTCAATGGTTGCACCCGTAGGGCACCGACCAACACCATCTCTTCCATCATATTCATCCACAATGGATGCACCCGCACACCACCCACCCCCACCACCATTCTATTTGCACCATCCATCATGGATTCCATAGTATATGTTTCCTCAGAGAAAATTGTGCAACCGACCTCTCCACCTTCCAATGACTCTCCATCGATGTCTGAGATATTCAGGGTGATATAATGCATTAATGAAATTTTTATGTATTAAGAATGGAATTGATTTTATGGATATTTGTTTAAATTTCATGATTTGATCCTTGTAACTAATGTAGGGTGGCATTGTTGAGATATTAGGGTCATGGAGAAGAGTAACACCCTCACGATTATCAGTAAAATCTGTGGTGAGTTGTCTTATTTTGAATTATAAACTATCATTTTTTAAGTTTGTTAATTCATTGTGGAAAAAAAAAACTTATAACAATGTGTTTCTTTATCTAGTCTCTGGAGCGATGAACCATGCCCAAACATAGAGTAACTCAAGGTGATTATTCAAGAAAGAGAATAAGTGTTGATTTCTGGGATGCTTTTGAGGGTAGCGAGGGTGGCAGTGGTCAACGCGTGACCAATGTCTACCATTTTGTATGTTGGGGACAATGTGCCATCTTTAAAAAATGTATAGTTTAGACAATATTGAATACACACACAAACACACACACATTTCATGGAACATTTTTTATGAATCTCATTGTTTATGCATTTTATGTTGATGAATGCATGAATTTCAAAGTGTTTTGATTTCCACTCTTTTATATTATATATGAAATTGCAATAAATAAATCTAATCTAAATGGATTTAAAGAAATATATTCTCAAAGGATAGCTCTCAGAAATAGTAAATAGAAACAACTTTGTATCTCTATTCTTTTAAGAACTATTTCCACATAAAAATATTGCTACAAGGATATTCCTAGTAGACATAGATTTACATTGTTTTATAAAGGTGTTAGAAAAACAGAGAAACAAAATAAAACAAATGTGGAAATAAAACACAGAAGATACACAATAGAATAGAGAAACAAATATATGTGGTTCACCTAGTGTGGGATATGTCCACCATAGAAATTTCCAAGTCCTTCCTTTGTTTTATCCAGCAAAATGAAGGGAAAGGCCCCTCTGCAACCCACTGTAACTTCCTATTCTTTCTCTCAGAGTATCCTCTCTTGTAATACAATATTTGCAATGATACACAACCACAATACAATTCCCTCATAAAAGAGGGTTTCCTTCTAGGAAAAAAAAACTCTAACATAACTTCTACTGTTAGATCTGCGATCTTAAAATAAATGGTCCAGATTTACTATCAATTTACAATATACATTTACAAGGTAATTTTTCCTTTGGGGGCTTCACCCTCGAACCCCCATTAGGGGACGTGACCCCTGAACCCCCACCGGGGGCCCTCTTTCCCCCAGACCCGCCAGCTAGGGGGATGAGCCCCCTAGAACCCTCAGGGGGGGAAAGGCCCCTCTGCAACCCCCCCGTGTGGAATGGTGTACAGTATTCTGGGGTGTACATTCTTCATGGGGTATAAACATAGCTGAAAATAAAGAACTATGAATCAGGAACATAATCAAGCTCCACAACCAACAATCTCCCACTTGGAGACCGATCTCAAAATGATGCAGGAGCATCGACAACACATCAAGCGAGCCAGCGCGGAAGCCGGAGACAGCTAGATAAGCCAACACAAATTTTGAAAACAATTTGGAATTGTTGCGCAAATCTTAAATGAGCCATTAAGATGAAACGCACTTGTATATTGTAACAGACCTTGAGCCTTTAAGCTCTCGTCCTTAGTAGATAGACGACATTTAAGATAGTTAATGCAAGTAGGTAGAATTTTAATTCCAGATTTGATAGCTCTAGAGCGCAAGAGGGAAACGGGATATAGACACCCTCATTGTATATTGTAACATAATGGAGAAGAAGCAAAAGAGCACGCAGAGAATTGTATGAAGAACACCCATGTACAGACATTGAATTAATATAAGAAAGCTTTGATTCAAATTCATGGTTTGTGTTGTTCTCTGTGTATAGATGTTGATATGCTCATGAATGTTTGATTCCTTTTATACATTTTCTTTTATATGCTGTGTATGTGATTTCATGTTTGAATTGAAGTCTGAGAGGAAGATGGAATGAGTTTCAATTGTTTCTCTAACTGAGCCAGACAATTCCTGCAAGGAGTGTAGTTGAATTGTCCGCAAGGAGTGCGTTGACAGAGGGGTTCAAATAGATATAGATTTTGTTCTCAGCTCCTCAAAGGTGCAGTTGGGCCTAGGATTCATGCAAGGAGTGCACAGTCTGAAAAGGGTCTCAGGGTTGAGAACCTGAGCGAGAAGTGAAGGACTATTGTTGCAGGAGTGCGCAGAGTTGAGGGACTTCAACACTTAGACATTGTTGAAGGTTTGCTGCAAGGAGTGCGTGCAAGAGGTTTTCTGAAGGACTTGAGAGTCGTGAGAAAGCTCAGGAGGGATAGGCCTTCGAGTTTGTTGAAGGACAGCACATACGAGTTGTGTCGGGAAGGCTTGCAAGAAGTGTTGCAAGGCGTGCGCAAGTGGAAGGGTTCTGCAGAGGAACACTTAGTCATCCTGTGGATTACGACAGGAAGAGCAGACGAACGAATTTCTATGAGGAGATTTTGTGAATCACCGTGAGCCGTTGGATCTCGCGGAGGTGCAGGGAGGTTACAGTGCAAGTGTGGAAGATGTTCGAAGCTCAGGAGGGGCAGAGCCATTGATCAGGACCACGAGGGTCATTGGTTCTACACGTATATCGTGCATCGGGGTTTTGTGAGTTGAAGCTCCAAAGTATCGCACCAGGAATTGTGATATCGCGATCTGCGATATTCCGATGAGCCCATAACCGTCCATTGTTTGGGATGCGTGTCAGGAGATTCGAGGGAGTCGGGGATCGGCATATCGGGGGTCTTGAGGACGAGGTACTCAGGCAGGTTGAAATCGCAAAACGCGATATCCCGACAGTAGAGTTGTGTGGGCCACAACAAAGCGAGTACAAGACAGGTGGCACGCATATCAGAGTTTGGGAAAGTAAAGTCCCGAAACCATTGACATCAGGATTCGCGATCCCGCGAACCCCGAAATCCCAATAGAAGTGACGGGGAGTGGAAAAGTCGACCCGCACGTGTGCGTCGGAGTTTCGACACATCGGGTATCGGAAGTCGGTAAACCAAAGTGTTTGATATCGCGAGTAGAGAAATCGTGATAGAGCAGAAGTCCCGACAGGGTAAAGAGAAAAGTCAGTGTTGACTGGCCACCAGGTCTCGAGGATTCGAGATCCCAGTGATCGACCTTGGACATCGCGAAGTCGCGAGTCCCGATTTCCCGATAAGTAAAGCAAGGGGAATCGTGAGAAGAGATCTGTGGGTGCAGATTTTTCCCGATAGGGAAATAGAAGAGCTATTCAAAATTTCTTCGGGCCGTGAGAAGAGGAAGATCCTGTGTGAGCAGGCATGCCTACGGGTGCGGCTGCGTCAAGAGTGGTATCAGAGCAAGAAATTTTCTTTGCTTTCTATAGCAAAGAAGGAAGGGAGAGAATTCTCCATGCTGCCCAGGAGAAGGGACGTGCAATCACCTGATCCAGAGGATAGGGAGGTGCAGAGAAGAGGCAAGCAGGTAGCAAATCCAGAAATGGAGAGACAGATGCATGATCTCCGAGAAAGACTTGAGGACATGGAGACAGTGCAAAGACGCACAGCCAGTGCAGGGGATCTTAGTGATTCCGAGAGCGATATTGAGGCTGAACGAGAGGAGGAAGCTGCAGTTGAAGATGCATCAAATGAACGTTTGATCAAAGCTATTGCCAGGATGGGTGCAAGAGAAAAAATGGACATTCCAGTTTATGAGGGAAATCTGGATGCAGAGGAGCTTCTAGATTGGATTAGAGCGCTTGACACCTACTTCGACTATGAATATGTCGAAGAGGACAAGAAGGTCAAGCATGTTGTTACACGCTTGAAGGGACATGCAACATTGTGGTGGGACGAGCTACAAGTTAACAGACGCTGCAAAGGCAAGCAAAAAATTAAGAGCTGGGACAGGATGATCGCAAAGATGAAGGCGAAATTCATCCCAAGAGATTACCAAATTACTTTGTTCAGGAGGATGCAAAACCTGAGACAGAAACTGATGACAGTGAAAGAATACACGGAAGAATTCTACCGACTGAACATCAGGGCAGGTCATTGGGAGAGAGATGATGAGAAGGTTGCCAGATATCTGAATGGTCTGAGATATGACATTCAGGATGAATTGAGCATGCTAACCATCCGAACGGTGGAAGATTCTTATCAATTGGCTCTGAAAGCTGAGGAGAAGCTGAGCCGAAAACAGAGTCAGAGGGGCCGAGGCAGAAGCTAGCCCGGAGGCAAAGCAGTTGCCCAGGACAAATACCAGAAGCCCAAGGAGGAATGGAAGAAACCTCAGGGTAAATTTGAAAGAGGTGGAACCTCACAGAGAGGGCCATATGTTGAACAGAGAGGGCATCATACATAGCAGAGGGGAGATTATGCTGACGCAAACACTTTTCCTCGTACTAGAGGTAGAGGAAGAGGAAGAGGTGGAGTAATTACATGCTTCACATGTGGGAAGAATGGGCACAAGTCTTATGAGTGTCCAGATAAAAATAAGGAAACTGGAGAAGCTCACATCACCGAGGCGCAGAGGAAAGATGTTGAAGCAGAAGAAGCTGAAGGCGGAAGATCGCTCATGATGCGAAAAGTCCTTTTGACACCTGAGAAGGAAGTGGAAAGTTCAGTCCAAAGGACCAGACTCTTTAGGACTTCTTGCAAAACCAAGGATACAGTATGCAAGGTCATCGTAGATAGTGGTAGCACGGATAATCCCATATCTACAGAGATGGTAGAGAAGCTGGAGGTGGAGACGACTGATCATCCAAGCCCATACAAAGTTTCGTGGCTACAGAAAGGACACCAGGTAACTGTTACTAAAAAATGCTTGGTTGAATTCAAGATAGGTGGATATAATGATAAGATCTTATTTGATGTTATTCCCATGGATGTTTGTCATCTATTGCTGGGTAGACCATGGAAATATGACAGAAATGTGATTCATGATGGGAGAATGAACACCTATACCCTAGATAAAAATGGGAGGACACACATGTTTCTTCCGATAAAGGATAAGGAGGTGAAGCCGGAGGTAAGCAACACAGTACTTCTCATGAGTGGGAAGGAACTTCTTACGGAGGCGAAGAAGAAAGAAGATCCACAATTCTTTGTGGTCAGGAAGCCAAGGATTGTTTTGACTAACACAAGAGTGGATGATTTACCAGATGAAGTTCAGGAACTGTTGGAAGAGTTCGCTGACATCATAGTGGACGAACTACCTCATTCGTTGCCACTAGTCAGGAGTGTGAGTCATCATATAGACCTCATACCAGGAGCTAGTTTTCCATATAAAGTCGCGTACAGGTTGACGCCGCAATAGAATGAGGAGGTTAAAAGGCAAGTCCAGGATTTATTGGAAAAAGGGTTAGTCAGGGAAATTTGAGTCCGTGTGTTGTTCCAACAGTACTTAGTCCGAAGAAAGACGGAGGCTGGAGGATGTGTACTGACTCGAGGGTGATCAATAAGATAACCATCAGGTACAGGTTTCCATTACCGAGAATGGATGATTTGATGGATTGCTTGAGTGGAGCAAAATAGTTTTCAAAGATTGATTTGAAAAGAGGGTATCATGAAATTCGCATGAGAGAGGGTGATGAATGGAAAACCGCGTTCAAGACAAACAAAGGTTTGTATGAATGGCTAGTCATGCCATTTGGCTTGACGAATGCACCGAGTACCTTTATGAGGTTGATGAACGAAGTCCTGAGGGAGTTCATCGGGAAATTTGTCATCGTGTGCTTGGATGACATACTGGTTTATAGTAAATCAGGGGCAGAGCACTTGAAGCATTTAGCTGCAGTGATGAAGAAGCTACAACAGGAGAAGCTATTGATCAACATGAAGAAATCTTCATTTATGAAGACAGAGCTCATTTATCTGGGTTTCGTTATTTCGGCAGATAATTTGAGGATGGACCCAGAAAAGGTGGAAGTAATTAAAAATTGGCCATCACCGAAGAATATCTTTGAGGTGAGAAGTTTTCATGGTTTGGCTAGTTTCTACCGAAAATTCATCAGGAATTTCAGTGGAATTAGCGCAGCAATGATGGATACAGTGAAGAAGCGGCATAAGTCTTTTCACTGGACAACAGAGGCTGAGAAGAGCTTCAATTTGTTGAAGCGGAAGATCACGGAACAACTGGTTTTGGTTCTGAAGACATTTCAGGTGAAATGTGATGCAAGCGGTTTTGCCATAGGAGCAGTCTTGAGTTAGGAAGACAGACCGATTTCATATTTCAGCGAGAAGATGAATGAGGAAAAATTGAAGTATTCCACTTATGATAAGGAATTCTATGCTATCATACAGGCACTGAAGAAGTGGAGGCATTACTTGATACCCAAAGAATTTGTATTGTACAGTGACAATCATGCACTGCAGTTTGTGACTCAACAAGAGAAGTTGAATCAGAAACATGCCAAATGGGTTGAGTATATGCAAAATTTCACATTTGTGATTAAGCATATTTCTGGTACTTCTAACAAAGTGGTTGATGCTTTGAGTAGGAAATGTTTGCTGTTGTAGGAGTTCAGAGTCAAAATGTTAGGTTTTGCAGACCTCAGGAACATGTATGCAGAGGATCCAGATTTTGGAGAAGCGTATGAAGCCGCTGAGAATCCAGTTCTCAGAGATAGAAACCCTTGGATAGAGTATGTGATCTAGGAAGGATTGTTGTTCAAAGGCAATCAACTGTGTATTCCGAAATGCTCCATGAGGGAGAACTTGCTTAAGGAGAAACACAGTGGAGGATTGGCCGGACATTTTGGTCATGATAAGACATTTGTGAAGCTGAGCGAATCGTACTTTTGGCCAGGGATGCGGTCAGAGGTCAAGCGATTTGTGGATAGATGCAGGATTTGCCAGCATTCCAAAGGAAGAAAGCAGAATGCGGGACTATATCAACCGTTGCCCATACCTGAGAGGCCATGGGATGAAATCAGTATGGATTTCATACTAGGATTTCCAAGGACACAAATAGGGTTTGACTCTATCTTTGTGGTGGTCGACAGATTTTCGAAAATGGCACATTTTATCCCATGCCAGAAAACCAGCGATGTGACTCACATCGCAAATCTGTTTTTCAAAGAGGTCGTTAGACTTCACGGCTTACCCGGAAGTATAGTTTCAGACATAGATACAAAGTTCATTGAACATTTCTAGAGGACCTTATGGAAAAAGATGGGAACTAATTTGATGTTTCGTTCAGCGTATCATCCACAGAAGGATGGACAAATAGAGGTCGTGAACAAAAGCCTGGGAGACTTGTTGAGAAGCTTGGTGACGGAGTACCACAATAGCTGGGACAACATATTGCCACAGGCAGAGTTTGCATATAACGACTCAGTCAACAGGAGCACAGGCAAAAGCCCATTTCAGATTGTATATGGTATGCAGCCGAGAGGAGTTTCTAAACTGAGGGATTTAGGACAAACTGTGACTAGCAGCGCTAGTGCAGAAGAATTCGCCGAGGCGATGAAAGAACTTCACAGCCAGGTGAAGCAGCGATTTCCAGATTCAAGTCAAGAGTATAAGCGCAGAGCCGATTAGCGGAAGAGACAACTTCAGTTTGAGGTTGGGGATCTGGTTCTAGCACACTTGAGAAAAGAAAGTTTCCCGAGAGGAACATATAACAAGCTGAAAATGAAGAAAATCGGGCCATGCAGGGTCTTGAGAAAATTTGGGGACAACGCTTACAAGATTGAACTACCGGATGTAATCGGGATATCTCTGATATTCAATGTCTTGGATTTGTACCCATATAGATATAGAGAAGTAGAGACTGGAGATGAGCAGCCAGTGATCCAGTGGATGAAACAAATGCCAGTTGTAGAGAAGCCACAGATGGAATTCATACTGGACAAGAGAGTGAGTAAGAGGACCAGGCGAAAACAATATTTTGAGTATCTGGTCAAATGGAAGAACCATCCAGTTGAAGATGCCAGCTGGGAGACCGAAGCAGTGATACAGAAGCATGGAAAGACCATGCAGAAGCTCATGGATAGGAGCCCATGAAAGTTTTCAAGCTGAGGAGTATGATGCAGGAGCATCGGTAGCACATCAAGCAAGCCAGCGTGGAAGCGGGAGACAACTGGACAAGCCAACACAAATTTTGAAAACACTTTGGAATTGCTGCGCAAATATTAAACGAGCCATTAAGATGAAGCGCACTTGTATATTGTAACGGACCTTGAGCCTTTAAGCTCTCATCCTTAGTAGATAGACGACATTTAAGATAGTTAATGCAAGTAGGTAGAATTTTAATTCCAGATTTGATAGCTCTAGAGCGCAAGAGGGAAACGGGATATAGACACCCTCATTGTATATTGTAACATAATGGAGAAGAAGTAGAAGAGCACGCAGAGAATTGTATGAAGAACACCCATGTACAGACATTGAATTAATAGAAGAAAGCTTTGATTCAAATTCATGGTTTGTGTTGTTCTCTGTGTATAGATGTTGATATGCTCATGAATGTTTGCTTCCTTTTATACATTTGCTTTTATATGTTGTGTATGTGATTTCATGTTTGAATTGAAGTCTGAGAGGAAGATGGAATGAGTTTCAATTGTTTCTCTAATTGAGCCAGAGAATTCTTGCAAGGAGTGTAGTTGAATTGTCCGCAAGGAGTGCGTTGATAGAGGGGTTCAAAAAGAGATAGCTTTTGTTCTCAGCTCCTCAAAGGTGCAGTTGGGCCTAGGAGCCATGTAAGGAGTGCGCAGGCTGAAAAGGGTATCAGGGTTGAGAACCTGAGCGAGAAGTGAAGGACTGCTGCTGCAGGAGTGCGCAGAGTTGAGGGACTTCAACACTTAGACGTTGTTGAAGGTTTTCCACAAGGAGTGCGTGCAAGAGGTTTTCTGAAGGACTTGAGAGTCGTGAGAAAGATCAGGAGGGATAGGCCTTCGAGTTTGTCGAAGGATAGCATAGACGAGTTGTGTCGGGAAGGCTTGCAAGAAGTGTCGCAAGGCGTGCGCAAGTGGAAGGGTTCCACAGAGGAACACTTAGTCATCCTGTGGATTACGACAGGAAGAGGGGATGGACAAATTTCTCCGAGGAGATTTCGCGAATCACCGTGAGCCGTTGGATCCCGCGGAGGTGCAGGGAGGTTACAGTGCAAGTGTGGAAGAGGTTCAAAGCTCAGGAGGGGTGGAGCCATTGATCAGGACCACGAGGGTCATTGGTTCTACACATATATCATGTATCGGGGTTTCGTGAGTCGAAGCTCCAAAGTATCGCAACAGGAATTGCGATATCGTGATCTGCAATATTCCAGCGAGCCCAGAACCGTCCATTGTTTGGGACACGTGTCAGGAGATTCGAGGGAGTCGGGGATCGGCATATCGGGGGTCTTGAGGATAGGGTACTCAGGCAGGTTGAAATCGCGAAACGCAATATCTCGATGGGAGAGTTGTGTGGGCCACAGTAAAGAAAGTACAAGACAGGTGGCACGCATATCAGAGTTCAGGAAAGTAAAGTCCCGAAACCATTGACATCAGGATTTGTGATCCCGCGAACCCAGAAATCCTGATAGAAGTGACGAGGAGTGGAAAATTCAACCCGCACATGTGCGTCGGAGTTTCGACACATTGGGTATCGGAAGTCGGTAAACCAAAGTGTTTGCTATCACGAGTAGCGAAATCGCGATAGAGCAGAAGTCCCGACAGGGTAAAGAGGAAAGTCAGCGTTGACTGGCCATCGGGTCTCGAGGATTCGAGATCCCAGTGATCGACCTTGGACATCGCGAAGTCGCGAGTCCCGATTTCCCGACAAGTAAAGTAAGGGGAATCGTGAGAAGAGATCTGTGGGTGCAGATTTTTCCCGACAGGGAAATAGAAGAGCTATTCAAGAGTTCTTCGGGCTATGAGAAGAGGAAGATCCTGTGTGAGCGGGCATGCCTGCGGATGCGGCTGCGGCTGTGTCACAAAAACTCCACTACTATTGTATATGCTAGAATATGATCCTTCTTGGACCTAGAAAATTTATCATCTTCACCTTCATGCTTGAAGACCAACTGAAACTAAGAAGGAACTCAATTTCTCCCTGGTTACTCCCTTTGTTAACATGTCTCTAGGATTCTAGCTAGTATGTATCTTTTCCAACTTCAAATGTCCATCTTCCAAGACAAATCATATGAAATGATACCTAAGTTGTATATGATTAGTCTTCTAATGGAAGACTGAGTTCTTTGCAAGATGAATGGTACTCTCACTTTCACAGTACAACTTGATATTCTCCTACTTCTTTCCCAATTCCTCCATAAACCTCTGTAACCAAATCATTTATTTACTAGCCTATATAGAAACAACATACTCTTCTTCTGTTGTTGAAAGTGAAACAACCTTTTGCAGTTTCAAAATCCAAATTATTGTTGTTCCACCTAGAATAAACAAATACCTTATGGTGCTCCTCCTTCCATCTTTATCATCTGCCATATCTGAATCAACATATCCCTATAGAACAATGTCTGAACCTCCAAAACAAAATGCTTGAGTAGAAGTACCTCTCAAATATCTAAGAATCCACTTTATTTCCTCCCAACGTTCTTTACATGGATTGTTCATATACCCACTCACAACTCCCACTGCATGTGCAATATATGGTCTTGTGCAAACCATTGCATACATCAAGTTGCCAATTGCTGATGAATAAGGGACCCTAGACATGTATTCTATCTCATCTTGTGTCTTGGGACACATTTCCTTGGTTAATTTGAAATGGTTGGCCAAAGGTGTACTAACTAGTTTTGCATTCTGTATTCTAAACCTCTACAACACCTTCTCTCGGTACTCACCCTAAGACTATGTCAATTTGCAATTTTTCATGTCTCTGGTTATTCTCATACCAATTATTTTCTTTGCAACACCCAAATCCTTCATCGCAAATGAATTAGACAATTTCTTCTTGAGCACATTTATATCCTGAATATTAGAACTTGCAAAAAGCATGTCATCTACATACCATAGCAAGATAATATAACTTCCATTTTCTAGCCTTTTAAAATAAACACAGTGATCATAATCACGTCTACTATAACCTTGTTCTTCCATAAACTTGTAAAACTTCAAATACCACTGCTTTGGAACTTTCTTTAGGCCATACAAGCTGTTATTCAACCTACATACCAAATTTTCCTTCCCTTTGACCTCATACCCCTGTGTTGTTGCATATAAATGTCTTCCTCCAAATCCCCAAGGAGAAAAGTTTCTTTTACATCTAACTATTCAATATGTAAATCTTCTACTTCCACAAGACTTAAAATAGTCCTAATTGAAGTCATCTTAACAACAGGAGAAAATATTTCATCAAAATATATGCCTTTCTTTTGTGCAAACCCCTTTACAATAAGTCTAGCCTTGTATCACTTTTTTCTTCCATCTTCTTCCTTCAACTTGTAAACCCATTTATTCTACAATTCTCTTTTTCTTGTAGGAAACTAAACCAAGACCCAAGCCTGGCTATTTACCAAGGAATCCATTTCCTATTTCATGCCTTACTCCCACTGCTTTTTAGTGTCTACCTGCATTGCCTCTTCATAACATTATGGTTCACCAGAATCAGTCAACAATAAATAATACAATGAAGGAGAGTATCATTCAGGGGGACTACTTAACCTAGTAGATATTATAACAACACTTGCAGTAGTTTGAGGTACCTGTTGCTCTCGTTGTTGTACATTTTGATTTTCTGGTACCTTTGGAATTTCTTTTTTAGTGATCTCATCAAGCACTGTGTATTCTGTCTTTTCCTTTTCTTGTATATTTCCCTGCAACTTATCTTTCTACATGACCTTATCATTGAATATGACATCTATACTCCTAATGATTTTTTGATTTTCATAATCAGATAAGAAACAACCTAAATAATTAACACCATATCCAATAAAGGTACACTTATTGGATTTTTTTCTCAATATTTGTTTTATTTTCTTTTTCAATATGGACAAATGGTTCACAACTGAAATTATTCAAAAAAGAATAGTTTACCTTTTTACCTATCCATGCCTCCTATGGAATTCCACCATCCAAAAATCTTGAAGGTATTTTGTTTATTAAGTAAACATCAATATCTACAACATTTGATCGGAACTATAAGGAAAACCCACCATGCAATATCATACTCCTTGCACGCTCCATGATTGTCCTGTTCATCCTTTCTGAAACACCATTTTCTTATGGTGTTCCTAGAACTGTCTTCTCTCTACGAATCTCATGCTATGAAAAATAATCATCGAACTCCTTGCTGCAATATTTAGATCCATTGTCTGATCTGAGACACTCCAACCTTTTTCTTGTCTCATTCTCAACCAAATCTTTCCATTTCTTAAAAGTATCAAAAACACAAATTTTTTGTTGAATGCAATAAACCCAAGTTTTTCTAGTTGTATCATCAATAAAAGTAACATAATAACGAGAGCCACCAAGAGATGATACTTGAGCTACTCCCCATACATATGTATGCAAAATATCTAACCTTTCACTCTTCTTTTCTTTTCTGAATCTCAGAAATATGACTCTCTTCTATTTTCCATAAACACAATGCTCACAGACATCCAAATCAATTTGTTTAAGAACTTGAATTTTTTTTATTTTGTGAAGTATCTCCATCCCCTTCTCACTCATGTGTCCAATCCTATGATGCCACAATGTTGTATCCACTCACATAAAAGCTAAAGAGATAGAAGAATCAATATTACTCGTACATAAATACAATGTACCTACCTTCTCTCCTTTTTCTATCACTAGTGATCCTTTCCTGACCTTCCATGCCTTATCTGTAAATATAGATATACAACCTTCACTTGCCAACTGCCATGTTGAAATTAGTTTTTTCTTTAGATCTGGAACATGTCTTACCTATTTCAAAAACCATTGGTTTCCATTCCTTTTCTTTATTTTTACCTTTCCCATTCCAACAATTTTGCATGGTGCATCATCACCCAAATGAACCTGTCCAAAATCACCTTGAACATAATCTAGAAAATGTTTCCTATGGGGTGTGGTATGAAATGAATCCCCTGAATATACTACCCAAGACTCAAAAATATTATCTATAGAAAGAATCAAAGCATCTTGTAACACATCACCTGTAACATTTTCTTCTTGATTTTTCTCTTGTTGTTCATCTCTTTGTTTCTTTGGAGCTCTGTAGTCTTTCTTCAGATGTCATTTATTCCCACAATTCCAACACTTTATATTTCCTAGTCTAGGTTTGGATCTTCCCTTTCTATAATTCATGTGGTTCCCTGAGCCCTTTCCTCTATCTTTTTTTCTTTCCCTGTTCTCCATGTTTAACACATTACTCGATGTCTCACCTATTCTTTTTTGTCGTATTTCCTCACCAAGGATAACACTGACAACATCATCAAATTTTAAAGTGTTTGAACTAGAGACAGAGTTACTTACATCCATGACCAAGTCATTCCAACTTTTTGACAATGAGGAAAAGATTAGAAGAGCCCTGACCTCATCATCAAAGTCCACTTTTACAGAAATTAGTTGATTAGTAATTGTATTAAATTCATTTATATTATCTGCAACATATCCACCTTCTGACATATTCATATTAAATAATATCTTCATTAGAAATACCTTATTGGATGTCGAGGTTTTTTCATATAGTTTAGCCAATGAGTCCATCAACTCCTTCATTGTATTTTCTTTCAAAATATTGAAAGCCACCAATGTTTCCAGGCTTAGCCATATCGTTCCTAGTGCCTTTCTGTCAAGAACCTCCCATTCTTCATCCTTCATTGTTAAGCCATAATATTGGCTCATTACCCCTTAATTGGGGCATATTAGATTAGTAATGTTATTTTATTTATGTCGGCCTTAGGCCTTTAGTTGTAATTTAGATTAGTAATGTTATTTTATTTATGTCGGCTTTAGGCCATTAGTTGTAATTATACCTCCTAGTCTCCTATATATACCAAGGAGACATTTTCATTTTGAATCATCTTATACTTGAACATTTAAGTGGGGT
>SNQJ01S0147023.1:23826-46905 GCA_010110895.2 Picea sitchensis | reverse complement strand
TTCCTATCAATACATCTAATTCCCCCAACACATCAAAGGTGATCTATGCAACTAAATGATTAAGGAGTTTCTTAAAGATTTAGTAAATTTTTAGTTCCCTCCCCCCTAACTATGTTTGTGCTTTGAACTTCCTCCTCCCTTGGCCAAATGACTGCCGGCTGCTCAAGATAGTAAGGCAACGAGGCCCACCCTAGCTTCCACGGTCAGCCCTGACAGTAAGAGTACTTCCCGGAAAGGATCTCCCATACGAAATCACGAGACGGTCCCCCGCCACTTCCTTCCGTTCTTTTCCTCAAACCCGTTTTAGATGGTGGAGATGGCTGAATAAAGCCCCTAAAATGTTGTCTAAGTGTTATTATGACCCGCGGGTGGGTCTTTTAGTGTGTTGGGTGACTTTTAGAAAAGTTTTAGACACTTAAAAATTGATGTTTAAGGGTATGGACGAAATGAAAAAGCTCATAAAAATGTGTTTGAAAGCTTGAAAGTAAAGAGCATTTACCACATTTGAAACATAAATGGAAATGTGCAATAGATATAACAATTAACCATAAACCATTCCACTTATGTGCTTGAAGGAAAATGTGAAATTTAAACCACTTGCTTGAAAAAGTTAAGTTAAGAGTGTGATAGATTAAACCATAAAGCAAGTGTGAAACTGAAAATGAAATGCCTTAAACCATGAGATCATGCCACAATAGATGAAAATAACATTAAGCATATGTGAGCATCACATCAACATATATACATTCAACTTTTAAACAAAATGAAAGGGGCAAGAACAACTTGCCTTAATGAAAGTGTGAAGAGACTTTATGATTCAAGATTACTTATCCACGAGTGTTAACCATTAAAGTGAAATGTGCTTTAAGAAATAAAGATTGAACAATATAGTGATTAAGATCTTAAACCATGTGTGAGATAATCATATGCTTAGAAAATTAAAAGTAAAATAACTTATGACAACAAGTAGATTAAGCACTTAGGAAGGATCATAAATCATTTAACCATAAGCAATAAGATTAAAGTATATGGAATAAACTTGATGAAAGGAAACTATTAGGTGTGATGACTATCTAGATTAGTTAAACATTATGAGCACATATAGACATCAAAGTAAAGATTGATTTCCTTTAGACGGTGTGGTTTTGGGGATTACTCTCCCAAGATGCCGGTCACATTAGATTATTAGAAATGAAATGAACTTAAAGAAAGAATGGAACCACTCACAATGGCCAAGGTGGAGGCAAGCCTACCATTGTTGGCCAAAGGAGGTTATCTAAGCTAATAACAAATTAATAAAATGAAAGGCCACACAACTTGTCTATTGGACAATAGGGGCCAAAAATTATATGAATAAAGAATAAACTAACTAAAAGATAAAATAAACTAATCTAGGTTAGTTTGAGATTATGGATCCAAAAGAATGAAGAAAATATGAAAGAAAACTTGGAATTTGAAAGGGAGAAGTTGAGAAAATGTTACCCAACCAAAGAATAGTTGTTGGGGAAGTCTTCTAAGTAGTTTTGGGCAGCATATCCCCTTAGATCTGGTAACAACCTGCAAAAAAAAACTAGCAAAAGCTTGCTGGAAATGCTGCAAAACACACCAAACTTGTAAAAATTTTTTATGTTTTTACACAGAAATTTTTTTACATACAAAAAATATGAAAATGAAAGTTTATATTTGATCTATCTATGAGTGTTAGAAACTGAAAATCAAATGGAAATGGATGCAGCAAATAAAATGGAACAAGAAAAGGCAAGGAGTGTGAGAAGGTTTCAAGGGTAGGATCCTCTTGATGCTATCCCAATGAATCCTTAGAAGCAACCTGCAAAACTCAAAGCAATATGTGAAGCATGGAATAGATAGCTATATTGAAATAGACAAGAACGAAATACTTACAAATCCTAGGCTATCCAACATAAGCATAGGCACACATAAGCTAGCAGGAATACTCTTTGCTACCCTACTACAGCAAAATGCTTTACCATTGATCTATTCCAAGAACCATAAAAACAATTAGACATACAATATCACCTCATATGTGAAACAAGCTAGAATACTCTTAGATGCTCAATGATCCTTCAAATATTTTTATTGAATCCAAAGTGTAGGAAGCGTTAGCATGAGAGTTGCTACAAGACTCAAGAACAATGGAGTGAAAGCTTGACAAGATGTAAGAGCAAGAGGTGGAAGTGGAGATTTGAGCATAATAACTTTAGCTCAAAAATTGGTGAGGGAAAATAGGTGAGGAGGGGTTCTACTTATACCTCAGGAGGCAAAGTGAGGGCACTGCATGAACTCAAGTGTCAAATCCCACATCAAATGAGCATTTCGATGAGTGGAACACCATCTATGGTTTTGAAAGCTAGATCTATGGTGTAGAAAAATAGGAGGTGTTGGGATCAAACAAAGAGGTGTGAGAGGCCTTGCGACTGATGCCAAGGAAGGTGAAGGTCCAAATAGTACAAAAAAAAGAAGAAAATCATTGTGGAGTTTAGAAGAGGGGGCATAACTCCTCTTGGAGGGCCAAAAAAAAATGTGAAAATGAAAAAAAAAATGGAGAGTTAATGAGAAAAAAGGTGAGATAATCCTAGAGTGATGTAGCAGAGGTCAGGAGTCATAACTCATGAGAGGAGACCCAAATAAGTCACAACAACATACACTAAAAGGAAAAACGTCACTTGCCCTTAGGGGCCATTATTTTTGAGTGTAGAAGTTGGGTAAGAGGGGTTTAGAATATAGGTTGGAAAAGGTTGGGAGGTTAGGTTATGCTTAGAAAAGTCTAATCTTGCTCTTTACCACCTTCACACTTACTCAATAACTCAAAATTACAATAATTATGACATGATACAGTAATGTCATATACTTGATAAAATTGTTGTTTTGGTGACTCGACTGAGTGGACAAAGGCATAGCAAACTTGGTCCATTGGTGAAAATTGGTCTATGGGTGTGGGGGTGCTATTCCATTTCTTTTGAGCACAAATACCTATCAAAGCAAAGACCCATTTTTAATATTAGCTCAAAAATAGTAATTAATTAAATTATTAAAATTTAATTAATTAAAAAATATCTAGACTCGTGATGCAGTGAAACTTTTCACCACAGCATGCGGCGGTCGACACAATCATTTCTAAACAATAGATACCAAAGGATGGACATTAGAGTGGTTCACCACTTTGGAGAAGTGTGCATGTGTGAGGGAAAACTACAGGGGAAATCAGCGGTAGAGGCTTGGTTGACAACTTTGAGGATAAAAAACCCTCGGTGAAAAGGAACTCCCCCAATGGAAACATCAGTACGACCTAAATATGATCCATGCAGGACTTATTACATTATTAACCACGCAGGAGATTAGAAATTTGGATTTACAAAAATTTGTCTTTGGGCATCGGATCTTAAGTAGAACCAATGCTGTCTTCAACAAATTTGCATCTGGTGATGCATCTTCGCAGCACGTGAGTTGACCATATTTGAATAGGTCCAACAAACTGTACCATAAACAAGTGCACATCCAACCATGTGTAAGTATGTACCAATAATGTTTCAACTACTCATCAACTATGACTCATCAATATGTATCCAACATCATCAACTGCACACCTCATGTATGTGTGCCAACTCATCAACTACTTGTCTCAACCATGTAACAACATGTACCTCAACCAAAATCCCTCATCAATTTCATCGGCACAAATCTGATTTGTATCTGTAATGGAGCACGAGGTGTATATGATCACATTCACACAAACCCAACCTTTTTAACTTTAAAAACAAAGAGACTAGCATTTTCATCAAACTTTTCTTTAGTCTCACATGCCCTGGTTTGGATTAGTCCAACAACCTATCTTGAAGTAATCATGACTTTGAACTGTAATGTATAAAGATCCTGGCCCATTATACAATGTTATTCATTTTGTTTTGTGCTTGATTCCTCAAAGTGACACTACTTAGAACCTCTCAGGAAAAGAAGTTATAGAAAAATGACATACCTTCTTGAATTATGACTTATTCTACAGAGCGAACTTGTAGAGTGTCCACTTTAAAATATTTGATAAAATGATTTGAAACTATTACACAAATACTAAATCTTGTACCTTAACCAACACAATTGAGGTCTCACTAAATTGGGATCTGTTATAGAAGGAAGAATTTATGGCGTTTTTGAAACACGATTTTAGATTAGTTTTGGGACTAGACACAAACCTTATTTTCCTTGGAGTGTAACTCCCCAAATACAGCGACCCACAAGATAAATGTTTAACCACAAATACTTGTATATGTTTTCTCACTTTCATATGAATTTCAGGATATGAATCATAATATAAAAAATTATAGAAAATGGTGAGATGACACGAAAATAACATACCTTAAAGCACCATCAAAGAATTTATCCTTCCTTGCATTTGAAACTTTCTTTTCTTCCTTTCCTCATAATTTGACATATATAATTTTATACCTTATACCTATAGATATTCAATATACTCAAGTTTGTTTCAAATGGGAGAGCCTTGCCTCCTTATTTATGCTCTCAAGTAGCTTCCTTAAAACAAATCTACAGTCACTTGTCCCCACTTTCCTTATTTTTGGGGTTGGGTCCTTTAATTTCTCATTAAAATTATTATTTGAAATAATTTATTTTGTATTCACTTTGAATTATAATACACTCATCGCTACTTTATTATTTACTTTTTAAACTCTGTAAGCCACTTTGATTACTTTGACCTTTTGGGGCTTCTAGATGACCTTATAGAGGGTCCCTCCAACCCATTAAGACCATAACTCTCAAACCATGAGGAGTTATGTGACGTTCTACATACCAGAAATGGCATGACATGTAATATCCATGAGATAGTATTATCTGAAAATATATCATAACTCATGCCGTTACCCATCAAACAAACTTGGGTCATTACCCAAACTTGGGGTCCTCAACTTCTCATGGCCATAACTATCTAGCCGTGAAGAAGGGTATGTGGCGTTCCACATACCATCCCGAATGACATGACAAGAACTATCCATCTAGGATATTTTCCCTGATAAAATTCACTTTCCTTCATCTCATTATTCCACAAATAATCATGGGTTCTCTTACTTCACAAAGTGTCTTCTTGTGAGGGACATGCTTAGATATATGCCATAAGGGGAACATTTTGGAGTTCATCTGTTTTTACTTCTTGTCAACCATGACAAAGCAATATAATAATGAGTCTATTTACATCAAACACTATTGGGTCCATTACCCAAACCTTTGTACTATGGAGTCTTTCTTCAAGGGTTGACATCAATGACAACCAACCTTAATCAACAATCTCCCCTTGCTGGCATTGATGGCAACACTCGATGCAACAAGAATCATATCACTCATGCTTCCCGAAACCATGACTCTGTCTCTGCATGCGATGGAAATCTGATCCTCACGGAACCATGCCTCTGTCCTCGCATCGATAAATCTCTCCCCTTTGTCATCATTGACAAGGTATCTTTCATCGGGGACTACTCCCCGACGGTGTCCTCTTATGGTGCTTCCCTCGTGTACATCTAAGACATATGGGATAAGAATTCAAAAATAATTTATTTTTGGTGAAATAACTCAAGTCTTTGGCGAAGATATTCAAAGGCTTCATGTGTGGAAGTGGTTTTGTAAGATATCTGCCACTTCTTTGGTTCCAACATACTCAACTCGATGTTCTTTTATACTTGGCATTTAGGTAGAAATGATACTTGATTGGAATATTAGCAGATCTTGGAGTGCATCAATGGGTTTTGAGATCTTGATGACACTTGTATTATCACAATATATTGGAATGGACTCATCATGCTCAACTGTATATCTATCAAGTTTGTTTCATCCAAAGAACTGTGTACAACATGCTCACTAGCGCAATATACCACCTCGGTATGTAGATAGAATCACAGATGATTGTTTCTTGCTTAGCCATGATACCAAACATACCTAAGTAGAGCGTTGCTCCAATGGTGCTTAAGTGGTCATCAATACAGCACAGCAATCGCATGCAGTAGTAGACCATAGAGTGATGAATCTTTTCTTTAGATGCGAATCGAACTCTTATGTTCATTGAGATATTTGAAGATCCTCTTTATTGCTAATACATGTGATTCCTTTGGTCTTTGCTTGAAATTGTACCACACGTCCAACTGCCTGCATTACATACAGTCTGGATCTTATTACATATAATTGGTACGCCAATCATTGACCTATATTACCTCACGATATGTAGACTTTGAATCATCATCTTTCTCAACTTACAATTGGTTTTGCATGGGGTGATAACTGGTTTGCAATCTTCATTTCGAGCCTCTTTAGCATTTCTATGATATACTTGGTTTTGAGAAATAAAATTTCTTGATTTCTTTGATGTATTTGAAGTCCAGAGGATGGATTCTCCAAGTAATGACATTTCAAATTCAACTTGCATATCCTTTTTACCAAATTTAAACATCTTTGTTATCATCTTTAAAATAATATCAACATAAACTTAAATTAATAAAATATTACCTTATTTACCTTGATGTAGAGGTTGTTGTCTACACTTCCTTTTATGAACTTTGTCTGTTGCAGATACTTATCTGGTACGGAGTACCATGCTCTAGGAGCTGTTTTAGATATCTGAGGCCTTCTTTAATTTACACGCACTAGTCACGTGATTTCTCGGCAATGAAATCGCCAGTTTGTTCAATGTAAACACCTTCTTCAAGTTCCCCTCGAGCGATTTTATGTCTATCGATACTTTAGCATTTTGGAGCATGCATAAGATAAAAAAACCAGTTAGCTTCCATAATGGAAGCTGGGGCATATGTCTCTTCAAAGTCAATTCCTTCAGTATATCCTTTACACACATACCAATCTAGCTTTGTTCCTTGTAACATGTCCATCTTCATTCAATTTATTCCACGAAAACCCATTTTGTACCAATCAATTTCTTATTCTTTGGTCTTGGAACCAATTCCCAAGTGTCATTTTCTCTATTTGATCAATTCTTCATCCATGGCCTTATTCCAAAATTCATTCTTGTTGGCTTCTTCAAGCAGTTTGGTTCAATTGTAGATAAGAGTGCTAGGTGTGTTTGTTACGGTGAGCGAATTTTTCTTCTAGTCTCAGCTCCGGCATCTTTGTTTCCAATAATCGTCGAAGGATGATGAAGTTCTTAAGCCCTTTCGTTTGCTAGGTGTATTTTGAGAGACTTGTTGAACTTTCTCTTATACTTCTCTTAGTTCTCTTCATCTTCATCTTCCTCTTCTTCTTCTTTTCGTCTTCCTCTTCAAAGTTGTTCCATTGATTTGTTTCTTCTTTCTTTGATTAAGTGCACTTTGTTTCATCAGTATTCGTTGATTCTTTCCACAACTTTGTTTAATATTAGATTGTAACACTTGTATGATTTCCTTGTATGAGTATTAACCAACAAGTATTCCTTTGTCCTGACGAGAGTCAAACTTTCCCATTACGCCATCTTCTCTTTTGATGTATTTGCTTCCAAAAACTATGAAATGCTTCACATTTCTTTGGTCAGCACCTTTCCATAGCTTGTATGGGTTTATGTTGTTTAATTATACGTTTTTAATGTGAATTGCTATATGCACTGTCTGTGTCAAAAAATATCTGTCAACTTTGAATCCATTATCATTGTTTGAGCCATTTTCTTGTATTGTCACATTCTTTCTTTCAACAACTCCATTATGTTGAGGTGTCCTATGACAGGAGTACCTTTTATTCCATGATTAACTGCGATTAGTCCTAAATTCTGAGGTGAATTCTCCTCCATTATCAGATAAAGCATTTGATTCTTGAATCCATCTCATTTCAACCATTTCCTTGTAGATCTTGAAATTTTCAAAAGCTTACGATTTGTTCTTGAGAAACAAACTATGATCATTCTTGTATAATCATCAATAATAACTATAAAGTATCTCACCTTTTAAGCCTTTTGTTGTAGTTGGTCCAACTAGATTAGTATGCACAATTTCGGTGGTTTTGTTGTTGAATATTCATTTGTTGAACACAGTCTTTGTTTGATTTCCTTGTTGACAATGATTGCATAAAGTGTTGGTTAGTTTTAAACATTGGTCACGGGGGAATTTCTAGAAGCTGCTTCTCTTTGTCGGCTTTGACAAGGTTATCAAATACATGTGACCCATTCTTCAGTGCCGCCTTGACTTTCATCTTCCTTTCTAGACAACACTTTTTGTTTCAATTTAAGCAACACATATATGTTCTTGAAGTTCTTGGAATTTGTGAATGATTTCCCGAACCTTCTTTCTTATCTCACACTTTTGTGAATTGAAAGTAACTTTATGACCTTGGTCACACATTTGACTCACCTTAAGATTATGTTTCATATCTTCTACTAGTAAGAACATTTTACGCCTTTTCATTCTTGTTTAATTCGATTTGTGCCTTTTCTAATGATTTTGGATGAATCATCATTTCCAAGAGATTGATCCATCTCTTTCCTCTAAATAATGTAAGAAACTTGTCTCTATCACTGTCATGTGTTTCGAACATCCAATGTCAACATACCAAACACGTTTATTGTGTTTAGCTTGTAGGCGGTACATTGCATTCATTGCTATACTGATCTTTGCTTTCTTATCCATGTCATTTTTATGAGATTCTTGTTTGTGACTCACATTTGAGGTTCTTTAGGAGGATTGTCATTATGCAATTTTTGGCCCATGTGTAAAAAGCTGTTACATTTGTAACATTCACTTCAATGCTCAAAGATTCAAGCGTTTGTAACTTCATCTTATTGTTTCACTAGGTCTTCTTGAATAACCCTTTGTGTATGGCTCTCAAAGTAGTTGTGTTTCTGTTGTTATCTCTGCAATTTCACGACTTATGTCAAAATTATTACAAGCATAACATAAACAAAAAATATGGTTTGATGCACGGTAGTTGAGGATCTTATGAAAGGAGGTGCTCTTATGAATCCTTCTATTTCTTGGGGCTTGTCTATCTATTGTTGTTGATTCTGAAATCGAATCTTCTCGGTGGTGGTGTGTTCCTGTAATCTTCCTTGTGTATCTTTTTATCCCCTTTGATTGTTTACGCATAACTTTTTGGATTTGTTTTTCTTTATTTGTTTTGGAAGCTTGATCCTTCTGTTTGATTGTATCAAGTCCGGACTTGTCAAGATAAGATTTTGGCTGCTAATAATGTCATCCAAAACTTTTGGGCTATTACGCATATTTTTCTTTTGAATATCCTTTCTTAGTGTGACAATCTACTTCCGGGTTTCTAATGATCTTGTCCTTTCCTTCCATTTGTTATTTGAGTGCTTCTTCAATTCTTTTATCTTCTTCTATTTGAACCTTCAATTTTGTAATCATTTGTTCTAGTTCTTGAGTGTCTTTTTTCTTATCTATGGTTTTGCTTATGGTTCTTGTTTTCTTCTTTTCTCTTGATAACTTCTATGGCACTCATTAATTCTTCGTTCAGCGAGAAGTCCAACCACGCCTTTGATTTCTTCTTCATATGCTTCTTCATATTCTTCTTAGGGTTTCTTTGTCAGAGTCTTCTTTTGCCATGAATAGAACTCTCCTATTTCATTGTCATTGACTTCATCTTCATCGATGATGAGATGTCTTCTTAGTCGACAAAATGTTTTATTGAATTTTGTTTTTGTAGTTCTTTTACCTTTATATGTTTGTCTTCCTTTTGGTAACCTTCATCATTTCTCTTTATTATGAGGGCATTTGTTAGAAAAATAGTATTAATACCATCACAATTAAAACAAATTAAAACTTACCTCTGTACCGTTGGTTCCCTTGTTCGATTTTTTGACGAAGTTATTACTTTTATCATCTTAGGGACATACGTTGTTTCTTTTGCTATATTCTTCTTGTTCCTTTTCTTTTGCTTTGATATTTTGGATGTTCTTTTACATCACGGATTTTTCCTATTCAGTTCTCATCTCATATCTTTATTGAAGATTGTCTCGATTCGTCCATGCTTATTGATTTTATACCTGATCTTTCTTCTAGTGCTTTGATATCTTAGGGGTTGAATCATAGGAAGATCTTAGTATAGCACAGACAATTATAGATTCTTTGATTCTTCTCCCAATCCCTATGATTTCATTCACTGTTATTTCTCGACTACGTAGTAAGAACATGATATCTTCATCTTCCTTCATTTTAGATGTTGAGTGACCTCTTTGTAAGTTTGAAGCTTTTCTTCATTGACTTTTGAATCCTTAAATATTTGAAGCTTGTCCCAAATCTCTTTAGCGGATTTACAATGTTAAACTTGAGGTGGCGAATCTGGTATCACTTAGACCATTCAAAGTGCATTTATGGCTTTGGAATTATTCTCCATAGGATTTCACTACTTTGTCATTTGTTGGCAATTTAGGCTAGTCTTTATGTATCCATCTACAATTGATTGTAAAACTTGAGAATCCACATTGCCTATATATATGCCTTCATCGTTATGCTCAAAAGCATACTTCTTTCATCAAAGCTGTAAGCATTCCATTTTTATCTGATTTGGTACTCTCCATGATCTACCTTTGATTGGTTAAACTGATTTATGAAGACACCTTTGATACCAATTGTTGGATTAGAGGGGGTGAATCAATAATAGCATTAATTATAATATTTTTTCTTCAAATGTATTATTATCCAATAATGAGTAATAAATAAACAATCACACACTTCTGTACACCGGTGTTTTCATTAGAGCAAATCGGGGAGAAAACCACGAAATGTTTTTTTTTTCTTATATGTCTTGAAGAATCCATTCATTGGAATCCTGCTTCCTTTGTTTCATTTTCTGGCTGGAAGGAGGCTCCAACCCTAGTTCTCGGGCCTTTCTGACATGAGGGAAGCTCCAACTCCCTAAATCTCGGCTACAACAGGAAGGAGGCTACAACCCCAATGTTCTCCGGATACAAACAGAACATGGCTACAACCCTGTCCTTGCCGATCTGCCACCACGAGTAGAAATTACTAAGATAGTGGAACCCACAATGCACTATCAACTTTATTAGATATACCATTGCAAATCTATACCAATAAATCCGAACCACGCATCAACCACGCCGTGGCTGTACCATGTAAACAAGTGCATCATGCGCGCACCAACGTAATCAGCACAGTACCATAAACAAGTGCATCCAACCACGTAACCGAGGTATGTTGCCAATCATGTCAGCTACTCATCAAAACTATGACTCATCAATGTATGTACCAACATCACCAACTATACCTCGTAGCGTAGGCAGCTCATCAACTACTTGTCTCAACCATCTACTCAACATGTTCTTCAATAGAAATCCCTCATCAATTTCATCATCCAAATCAGTTTTGTAACTCTATAGACCCGGTGTATATGATCATATTCCTGCAAACCTTTCTTAACTTTAAAAACAAGGGGCTGGCATTTTTCATCAAACTTTTCTTTGGTCTCACGTGACTAGTTTTTTGCGGATTAGTCCAACAACCCTAACTTGAACTAATAATCCTTAACTTTGAAACTGTAATGTATAAAGATGTAGGCGATGCACAATGTTCTTCAGTGTGTTTTTTTATGCAATTCCTCAAGTGGCACTACTTGAAACCTCTCGAGGAAAGGAGTTATAGAAAAATGACATACCTTGTTGGTCGGCTTATTCTAGAGGCGACCTTGTAGAGCGTGTCCACTGAAATGCTTAATGAAATTATCTAAAAATATTACAAAGGAATACTAGATTGTACCCTAACCAACACAATTGGTCTCACTAAATTTATTATCTGTTATGAATAAGTTGTGACGTTTTGAAACTTTGATTTGACTAGTTCCGGGCGGCCACAAACCCTATTTTCCACCGAGGTGTAAATCCCAAAATACAATGACCCACAAGATAAATTTTTAATAACAGATACTTGGATATTACATCTCACTTTCATAGATTTTTGGATCTGCTGAAACATTATAGAAAAAAGTTATGAAAATGGTGAGATGACACGAAAATAACATACTTTAGAAAGCACCATCATAAGAATTCATCCTTCCTTGCGCCGTTTGACCTTTTCTTCACTTTCTTTCGGAATTTAGGCTTAGATATGGTTTGTATACCTCAGACACCTATAGATGTCAATATGCTCAAGTGTGTTTTTAAATGATCCTTGCCTCTTATTTATATACTCTCCAAGTAGCTTCATAAAAGCTCTAGGTCATGGCCACTTTCCCTTATTTTAGGGTTGGGTCCACTTCTAATTTCTCCATTAAAATTATTATTAGTAATTTATTTTATTCACTTTGAATTATAATACACTCATCACTTCACTTTATTATTTACCTTTTGAAATTTCTTAAGCCACTTTGATTACTTTGATAGCACAGGGGCTTCAGATGACATATGAGGGTCCTCCAATGTCATAAGGCCATAACTCTCAAATGTGAGGAGTTATGTGGCCTTCTACATACCACCAGAAATGGGGCATGTACTATCATATATAATAGTATTATCTGAAAATATATCATAACTCATACCATTACCCATCAAACAAACTTGGGTCCATTACCTTAAACACAGGGGTTCTCCAACTTCTCATGTACATAACTCTCTAAGCGTGGCCAATTATGTGGCGTTCCACACACCAGGAAAATGACATGTAAAGGGCTTCCTCCATATAGGATATTTTCCCCTAACAAATTCCACTTTCCTTCATCTCATTATTCCACAAATAAGCATGGGTTCTCTTACTCCGCAAAGAATTTTCCCGTGAGGGCCATTCTTAAATTTATGCCATAAGGGGGACCACTTTGGAGTTCATCCATGTTACTTCTTTTCAACCATGAAAAAAAAATAATGAGGCATATTTACATTAAACTATAATAAGCATGGGTTCTCTTACTCCACAAAGCGTCTTCCCGTGAGGGCTTTCACCATAAGGGGACCACTTTGGAGTTCATCCATATTTACTTCTTTTCAACCATGAAAAAAAAATAATGAGGCATATTTACATCAAACACTATTGGGTCCATTACCCAAACCTTTGTGCTATGGGTCTTTCTTCAAGGGTTGACATCAATGACAACCAACCTTAATCAACAAAAACGACAGGTGGTAGGCGTGCCCAGAGCTTGGGTGCGACTCTTTCGACGTCTCACAAATGACACAGTTTGCTATCATGACACTCATTCGGTGCCATAGGCATAGATGTCATGACTTTTGTATGATCTACTGTATATGTGTATTGAGGGTGTTAGCCCCATTTTTGTACTATAAACATCATATTTTTTTGAAATATATATAAAAACATGGTTCTTCGACTCTACTTATGTTACGATGTGTACATTGATGAGAATGTTTTCTTTTCTTAAGTTATGTGACAAATGCCAATCTAAAACAAATTTAGCATATGCATCAGATACATAATTAGAAATCCTAGGTATGTGATGATAAGAAATAAAATCAAACTGTCATTCTAAAAGTTGTACCCATAGAAATTGTTGGAGTAATGTAGGGGCACATACACAGTAACTACCATTTAAATGACATACTACTAACTGGGAATCTAGGTGAACCTATAGAGAGTGAATACCATGCTAAATGAAATCGCGCAAAATTTCTATAATGACACTATATTCTGCCACATTATTCGTGGATGGCCCTAGGAATATGCCACCTGAAGATACCAGTAGACCCTCGGGTGAGTAAACAACCCAAGCAGTGGAAGCCAAGTTCTATGTATAACGTTTGGCCCTGTGTGTGAATCCTAAGTAGACCGAAGACTTCGTTGACATCTGCTAACCAAGGAAAAACTCGATAAGCAAGATGAAGACAAAAAATAAAGGGAAAATATATATACACTAAATTACATTAGTATACAAAGAGTTACGCCCGAGATTGGGGCTCAAGTGTAATATATTTTCAAGTAGAGCCCATTCATAGGCTCACCCAACATGTTCCCTTCATAATATGCTAATTCATAGGCTCATTTTTCTAAGACACTTCGCACGATATAGGGACCGTGCCACATGGGTTTGAACTTGCCTGCCCCCAGTGGTTCTTTGGATTGATCATATAGAAGGACCAAGTCACCCTCAATGTACAACTAAGGACAAACAAACTTATTGTATTGGACCTTGACACATCTTTTATTTGCTTCGATAGTTGTAGAGGCATCTCGACATTGATCGTCAAGACTCTCTAGGTGCATGAGGCATTGTTCGAGGTTGAAAGTGTTAGGTAGGAGTGCAACTGCTAATCTAAGAGAATGGATTTCACATTCAATAGGTAAGATCGACTCCACACTATGTACTAACTGGAAAGGAGAAAAACCGGTGGTAGTCTTGACCAAGTTTCGGTATGCCCAAAGTGCGAGATATAGCTTGATATGCCAGTCAGATTTTCTCTGGATGACTGATTTCTGCAAAATGGTCTTGAGAGACTCATTCACGGCCTCTACCTATCCATTTTACTAGGGGTAGTAGGGGGAATAATGACCATTCTTAAACCCTAGTTTATATGCTAGTTCTTCCATCATTTCATTCTGAAAGTGACTTCCATGATCAATGACAATCTCACTTGGGATTCCGAACCTGGCTATAATTTGATTGAATACGAAGAAGGTGACAACCTTCCCGTTGGATTTAACTATAGGCATGGATTCAACCCACTTATTAAAGTAGTATACGACCACGATAATGTGCTGATGCCCCCCAACCAAAGTTGGGTTGCAAACCACAAAGTCCACCCCCCACTTGGTGAAGGGACCGATAGTAATGAATGGATGGATAGGGGCTAGATGCGAGTGCATTTTTCAAGTGAACACCTGTCAGGGGTGACACTTCTTAACTGCTTCAACGCAATCTTTAAAGATAGATGTCCAAAAATAACCGACTCACAAAACTTTCTGGGCTGTTGCAAGCCTGGATAGATGACTACCACAAGCCCCACTGTGGCAATCGTTTAGAACAGACTCAACTTCCTCGTGAGTTAAACAATGAGGAAATATATTGTCTACTCCTCGATGATATAAAGTGTTGACGATGATAAGGTAGTTCTTAGCTTGGTATCGTATACGCCGTCGGTCATCAGGCGAGAGATGCTGAGGGAACTTCAAGGTTTGAAGATAGAGAACGATATCTCAATACTAGGGGTCAGATGAAGAGACAAGGAAAATGTGTTCATCCACAAATAAATCAACATGAATAACATCCTCCTCTAATCGAGGGAAGTCAAATATTAACTCTGCAAAGACTAGTGATTTCTTGGATTTCGCAGAAGCGAAATCGAGATCGGATTCTTGTAAAATGACAATCCATTTATTGTACTTTCCCCATATGATACACCTGGTAAGGACGTATTGAAATGGATTGACATCGAAAACCACAATAGTTTTGCAAAGTAATATATAATGACGTAATCGTTGGACTGTGTGAACGACAACCAAAGCTATCTTTTCAACGTGAGAATATTTGAGTTTAGGACCGACTGAGTTTTGACTAAGATAGTAAATGACATGCTCACAGAGCTCATCATCCTCCTGAACCAGTACCATACCAATCGTCTCTTCGGATGCGGTGACATAAAACAAGTAATCTCTACTGTATTCACGAGACTTCAACAGAGGCATCGATATTAAGGCTTTCTTCAAAGCATCGAAGGATTCCCGGGCTTGCTCATCCTGTATAAACGGGGTGTGCTTCTTCAAGAGACACATGAAACCCTTATTAATATTGGAAAATTTCACTATAAACCGACGTAAAAATTTAGCTTTACCCTTTAAACCTTGAAGTTGTCGAATACTGCTCNCAATCAAAGTATTTCCTCAACTTGTAACGAATCTACCATGATCCCAGTCTCAGAGAATAAAAATCCTAGAAGACGTCCTGACCTAACGCAAAAGATGAATTTATGAGGGTTCAATAGGATGCGATAATGCCAACATCTTTCAAAAACTAGCTGAAGGTTCTTAGGGTGATCCACTCTCTTACGAGAGTGAGCAATAAGATCATCAAGATAGGCTTCGACTATATGCTTGAGATCGTGAAATGCGAAGGTCATAACACATTGGAAGGTTTCTCTGATGTTTTTAAGGCCGAAAGGCATCTTCCGTTATGGGAAAGTACCCCAAGGACAAATAAATTTCTTCTTATGTTGATCCTCGGGTTTACTCTGAATTTGGTTATACCCTGAAAATCCATCCATGAAAGAAAAAACTTCTCTTTCCGCACACTCATCGATAATCTTGTTGGGTATGTGTTATATTCTTTGCATGTGTGTGTGTGGGCACGTCAGATTCGACAACTGTGTTTGACGATCCCTCTAGTAGTGCTCTTTGTGTCGTGTGCGTTGTTGGTGCAATTATATGCATAATATATTACCAAACATAAATTATCAATCGAGATTCGTAATCAATAGAGTTAATGCAATATATGTTTTGATAACACATAGGTTCCTATGTCTGTTTAGTATAGCTTAGATAAGAAAACCATTTAGAAACTAGCACACTTTTAAAAATAAAAATCTTCACACAATTCGAAAGCTGGAAAGCAAAACTCATAAACAAGTAAAATCTCTTGCTCAGGTGATGGACATGTTCATTGATGGCTCATGAAAAGAAGAGATGAAATTTGATTCTATCTCCTAGAGAAACTAAACTAACAAGTGGGATGATCCATTAAAGCTCATGTATGGTGAAATATGGAGATCCAAGTGTTCCTGCATTACCACACTTTGCAACAAATTCGAATAGTGAAATCAAGCAAAATAACATGAAATCAAAATAACAAATACTTGAAATGAAAATCTACACTAATAATTTACAATAAGCTTACCAAGATGGATCGGTAGCCCTTGTCGATAGCAACATGGAAGCTTTTAGATCACCAGATTCTAATTTCTACGAGAGACAAAATCACTGAATTCAAACTTGCATTAATCTCCAACAAGTAGGTTTACAAAAAGAGTCTTTTCATGAATCTAATCTAAATCATAACAATTCTCTTCTAATAACCAATCTTACATCATAATAATTCTCCCCTTAATCTACATAATAATAATTATTCACCCTTTAATCTACATAATAATTCTTTCTCCCTCTCATGAAGAGAAGGCACTCTCTTTTATACATGAGAGCTTTGAAAAGCAGATAAACATCTCATAATTATAGATCCACTTTTCTCTCAACCCATTTCCCATTATTACAAAATATAAGCCCTTCAAATCCTCACACATATCTCTCATATATCTTGGATAAGATATGACAACCAAATCTCCATGATATTCTCCTTGGATTAGGATTGAATTATCTCCTCAAATCTTGAAATGGTGGAGGAAGTATTCGAGAAGTCTTTTTGAATTAATTCTTCACACATTACAAAGCTCACACATTTTTGAGATATATATTAAAACATGCCAATTTTCTAATATTTAATCACAAATTCCCTTTTAATACTAAAATAAATGATTTGGAAAATAATAAGGTTAAACCCATATTTAATTATGAAAATGGTATCATGAAAGGTTAATGGGGCGATGAAATGTGAAAAATGATGAAGGGAAAGGTGGATGGAAATACAACATTTATGAGTCCCAACATACCCCCCAATTGAACTTGTTGCATGTCCTCATGCAACTGTGCATGGATCTTCTCAAGAAATTTTGGCATCTGAATTTTGGCTTTGAGTGATGATAATGAATATTTCCAGGATAGGATTTACATGAGTAACAAATGACATTTTCTTATGGTTGGTTCTTTTTTGAAAACCATGAATATAGAGAATGTTGGTTCTTGTGTAAACAACATTCATTTCGTTATTTGTTCTCTCGCTGTTATGATAATAAAGTGTTGGTTCTTGTGTAAACAACATTCATTTCGTTATTTGTTCTCTTGCTGTTATGATAATAATTTACCCATTTACTTGCTGGAATAGATAAGCTATCAATGTGCATAAGGAAACATCACTGAGTATAAGAAAGTCCTTTTTTTATATTTGTGAATCATGCCAATATGTATATCAATACTTATGAAGCAAAGTGCAACAAAGTATCGTTGGACGAAAAAAAATGTTGGTGAATGGTAAATGAGACGAAAAATGGAATGATGGTAGTGGAAAAATGGAGTTATGATAGCGAATATAGTCCCACCCCCCCCAACTGAATTGGTTGCATGTCCTCATGCAACATGGCATGAGTCATAAAAGTGAAAAGGAAAGGGAGCATGGTGAGGGAGTTTTCCAAATTCATTCACTCTAGCATGTAAGGAATTGCATGATTAAAGAGTAGAAAACAACATACCTCCACTTACCCAAAAGTATTTATGAACTATGCAATAGGAATATGGATGATGTGACTACTAGAGTATGGAATATGTCACTACTTCTGCAAGTGCGACTGCTGTAACTGTTGGATCAGAGAATGTGAAGTGGAGGAATCTGAACTACTGCTGATGAATCATGTAAAAGAGGAAGTATGAAAGTGGAACTATGGTACTCTCATATAGCTAAAGTCATGCTACTGTAACTGCTGAGGAGTCATGGAAAAGTGTATAGTCTTCACCTGCTGCGAAACCCGATGGTACAATTCTAGTCATGCGAATGAATGCGTCGATGTCAAGCATGAAGAGAAGTCATTGGATTACCGACCATTGATGAATGTCGTTAGACAATGCGAGGAAACTCATCATTGATGTCAATGAGTGCTAAGGTACCTGAGCACATATTTTGAAGTGCGAATGAATGAGTTGATGTCAAGCTACTTGCAAGATCTGATGATCAAGAGACATTATGTATTCCAATGATTGTCAGCGAGAGAACTTGCCATTAAGGCATGAAAGCCTCTAGGTACTCAAATGGACTCTAGTATATATCCCATATAAGGTGTTGAGGTCGATGGGGCAAGACTTGTTGAAAGGTAGGCCTTAAGGAATCCCACATCAGTCAACATGAGTCTGTAAAAATATTGGTAGGACTATAAATGAAAAGATCTCAGTAGCAACAATGTGTATTAAAAATAAAGCAGGGTAATGTAGTCGTCAAAATGGAACTGAATGGTTTTATTTGCAAGGTAAAATGAATGGCAAAATAGGAAAGATAGGCGTGTGCAAGGTCATGAAGGATAAGGAAATGGAAGATAGACCTCATCATAGGGCTGACCAATGCGCTTTGAAGGAGAGATGAGGGGAAAGAATTCATGACGTGGAATGGTTGTATGGATAGGTTTTATGTAACAACAAACGTCATGATGTGTGCGATAAGACTCAACTCCTTCAAGTAGTCATGAAAGTATGTTTTTCTTTTAAAAGATTTTTGATTCTAGAAAATCACTTCAGCAACAAGATGCGATTGACCGTGCACGTGAAAAAAAACTTAGTACAAATCCTGCATGAAAACTTGTGAGATGTTCGAAGAAAAACATAACATGTAGAAATAAGTACGAATGCGTCAAGTAAAAGAAAACAAATGCGTTCTTATACTTGTTGTCATGGTCGTTGCACGCACACTTGTTTCATCGTTGATTTCTTGCTAAAGTGACTCCAAGAAACCATTTAGCGTAAAATCTTAAGGCGTAAAAACATTATCGTTTTCAGGAATGATGAAAACATCCATTTGCAATTTTATTTTCATTTTTATTTTTATTATATATATTTTATTGTTTTTGAGGTTTCGTAAGTGTATTTATCCCTACAAAAATAAACTAGAAGATATTTTTTTTAAATGGTAATGGGAAAATTACTAAAGAATACAAAACCGAAGTTACAAGTTTCAATCACCATATATAAGCCTCCATTTTCTCCATATGCAAACAATTTTCAATCTATGTGCGAGAAGGTAAATGAGAAAAGTAGAGTTCAGAAATAGTTGCCAATGAGAAAATGAATCTTGTTCTACAAATTGAAAGTCATTTTTTACACGTTGAGAGGGTAGGGGGGACAAAACAACATCTTCTAGCATGAGAAACCTACCATATTCTCCTTCTTGATAATGATCACCTGACAACTGAAATAAATACACATTAGAGTTGACAACAAAGTAGTTGCAATATTTATCAGAACTTCAAAAAGCCAAATACCATTGCAGAAGTTGCTCCGAGATATTTACAAAATGATTCAACTACAACAAACCATAGGCCTTAATTTTCAAAGTCAGTCGACCATAGTATTAGAAGAAATTAATGAATCCAAACAAAGAAAGTCTACAACTACTAGTTTCTAAACAAATTCTGGGCTACTAAAACAAAGCAAAACACCATGGTACAAAACTATATATACTGTTTTTTCACCACACTTCCCTAGTATCATTCGAACGCCCACTGATTTTCACGCCTGACCTCCTCCTCCTCTTCAGGAGTAAAATCATTCTTTATATTGAAGTTTTTTTCGTATTTCTTCAGGGGTCTTCCCCTTGATCATGTCAGCCACAGTCTGGCATGTTAGATCCAAACGATTTTTGATGTTGAGATATTTGGCAGCCAGGATTAGGTCGAACAAAGTGGCTTGATCAATTTTAACGAATTATTGATCCCAGGTCTTGATTTCATCCTGAGAAATGGATGACTTCTCATCTGTAGGCTTCTACGCCTCGACATGGTACTTGCAGTACTCGATGACCTTCGAGAGTATCTTGCTGGAGACGTTAGGGAGAGGAATGGCACTAGCGGTGCCCATATCCTCGATCATGTTCTTGATGGTTTTAGATTCAAAGGCCACAACCTCGTTGACATCGAACAATTCATCATTAGAGCTCTTCAAACTCACCTTGCATTCCCTGGCCATGGCTTCCCAGTTGCCCGATGATCTGAATAAACATAAAGGAGATATCTTGGAGAGAAGTCTGTGTGTGTAAGGGAAGAGAACTCGGAGAGAAGTCTGAACGAAATTTTCCCAAATGATCTAAACGACATTGAGGAGGTTGAAAAGATCACTGGCTAGATCACTTATTGGAACATCAACAACAAATAAATTCTGTAGACTCTGCGATGGACCTTTTGGAGCTGCAATGAATAGAACTGTACCAAGATTCAATAGTATTGATGTGATTTTCCAGGAGGTTCTGATGGCATGGTTACATAAGAAGAATTATAATGATGATGATACAAAGATTTTGATGACCTTGCATGATCACTTGGCCATGAGCGAACTCTCCCAATAACTGCACTATAATTTTCATGTGCATATATTTCCATAAACCATTGCCAATGTCTAAAGAAGGATCATTGCTGCAGGTAGTTGTGATCGTAGAGATATGGGCGACACCATTCGACGTAAAAAATGGGAACCTTATATCTGCTATAATGAGTAAATTAGTTTTGATCCCACCTGATTTTAGCGAGATGAGGTCTACGCGAAGGACGTAGAAGTTTCGTTAAATGGTGATCTCCATGAGAAGATATGAATGCGAAATATAGATCTACTCCTGCGACAGAAATCGCAACAGAGACTGTTGCAGCATTGATTGTAGCCATCGACAATCCTTATTCTTTCCAATTTCTCCGAGATATGGATACATAATCATGATGTAGCTGGCGGTTCCCTTCACAGTAACAGTGTGTGGCACAGTTCTCTTTTATTAACGATGTATCTTCTTCCAGACAATGCCTTCTCTACCACAGATCTACTCTCTCTGAGGCTGCGCGACCCGTGATCTGTAATTCTCCCTAGCAATTCTCTAAACGATCGACATATCTAAACAACGATGGCGGTAGGTCATGGTGGCACCTGCGGCTTAGGCTCGATTCTTCCCTTAACGAGACAATATCCTCTGTAATCACATAGGACCAGTCATTGTGTATGTCTTTCCAGAACCTATTTGCCCATATGTAATTTGGAGGTGTGAACTCTTATCGGCTAATGGTATGTAGCAATAGAATCAAGCTCGCCAAAGAACAAGACACATGGCACTGACTGTCAGGGTTTGTCTACAATCAATGGCACAAGACACTTAACAAATCTCTAATTTCCAGCAGAGCCGTGTGTTGAAACTCTTGCATTTTTAAATGTTTTATGTTTTTATATATATATTTTGAATGTTTTAAAAACACAAAACACAAAGCTATATTTAATAATTTTAATTTTTTATATAAAAGTCATTTTTTTATTATTATTTTATTATTCCTATTTTTGTAAAGATCTTGTCCTAAATAGAAAAATTAAATTAGAAAACTAATTTAAGACAAAGAAACAATTTTTTTTGTTTTTGTTTTTGTTTTAATTTTGTATTATTCCTAGATTTACAAGAGAAATTTAAACAATTTAAAGAAAGAAATTTGTTTAGAAAATGGAGATATAAAATTTGAAATTGAAGCTGAACAATTGGATTGAGAATTTTTTTTCATTGTCAACAATTTCTGATTTGTGAAACTTCATAGTCATTCTACTTTCTGATCTTCGCGATCGCACAAAGCGTGGAGGAGAGCATACTTATTCTAGCAAAAATAAAAATTGAAAATAAAATCCTACCTACACTACGCTAATTAAAAAATAGAGATTTGTTACGTGTAATCAGACAACCAATGTAACCATAAGCGCAACAGTAATAACAATATGTTCACTATGAATTTCGTAAATGACAATTGAAAATATATATAACCATTTGAAATTAAATGTTGAAACTGTAATTTAACAAAATAAAAAGAAAAACTAAATGGATCTAACCTGGTACCTTCTTGAAACCATCGTTCGATAATGATTTGTAGGCATAGTTTTCACTCCTCAGATTTTGTTGCAACTCATTATCCTCCTCGATCTCCTGCTCGCATAATTGTTCATCATCAGATGTACAAAGTTCTTTGTATGTTGTTTCTTCGTTTTCCTCTAGAGGAGTAATTAAACTTTCAACTACTGTCAAGATCTCCTCTTCCAGAGAAGAGGAGATCCTAACTTTTTCTAGGATCTGAGTGAGCTATTCCAAGCTTATACTCATTGTTAAACCATATTGAAAAAGGATAATGATTTATCATCAAAAGATTTGAATTTTAAAACTAAGAAATTAAAACTATTTGTAAAGATAAAACACGCCAAACTTGAACTACTTGCGTTACTGGGACCCTGTTGTCACCAGGTTATCGGTTCGCACAAGTTATCCCATCATAAATAAAAACTAAATTTGCATAAATAAAACACACTT
>SNQJ01S0147023.1:0-23816 GCA_010110895.2 Picea sitchensis | reverse complement strand
CACAGTGATAGTGTGACAGTGGTTCCATCATTCTACTTCTACTTCAGGGTGGCAAGACGGGGCAAGGACAGGTGGTTGTAGCCACCTTTTGGTTGTAGCCGAAGAACATTGGGGGTTGTAGCCTCCTTCTGGTTGTAGCCAAAGATTTGGGGAGTTGGAGCTTCCCTCAGTTTGTAGCCTGAGAAACTAGGGGTTGGAGCCTCCTTCCAGTTGCAGCTGGAAAACAAAGGAAGTTGGTGCTTATAATGAATGTAATTCTTCAAGACATATAAGAAAAAGCATTATGTGGTTTTCTCTCGATTTGGGTTTCCACGTAAAACACTGGTGTACTCTGTATGTGTGTGATTTTTTATTTATTACTACTCATTATTGGATAATAATACATTTTAAGAAAAAGGATTATAATTACGTTATTATTGATTCACCCCCCCTCTCAGTAATCCAACAGTTTCATAGCCTCTAGCAAATCCTCCACCTGAACCAACAGAATCATTTGTGTCAAACGAGACAGGTTTCTCTGCACGTTTTGAAGGACTCTCTCTGGTTATCCTCTCACTGCCTCATCCCCTGGTGCCTCCAACGATGTCGTTGAAGTCGGCCCGACCGTCGTGGACCCACGTCTGCATAAAATACATGTCTAGTTAGTACTTAAACATCATCCAAAAATATTTTTGTTTTCCTATACAATAATACAAAAAAAATGAAATATTTAAAAAACTTTGACATACATATGTCCTCGTAGGCAGTCCTTGGTGGTAATGGCATGTCAGATTCCCCTCTGACGTCGATCCCTACGTAAGGGTAGTCATCCGGAGTTATGACCTACCGTCCCTACCAATAGAAGAAGTCATTGTTTTAGGTTGTGGGCACCCTACCTCCCCCCTATCGTCTCATCACCTCAGTCCATTGTGCCATGGTTGGATCACGAGGTCCACGCAGAATAATCTCAACTATAGGTCCCAAACCTGGAACCCGCTCGAAGAAAAATCTACACAAGATAGAAGCGAACCCAAAGTTCCTCTTACTACCCTGTTTGCATTTTGTCAACTGGCTCTTCATGTTAGCCAGTAGCGAGTTGCACCAGTCGTACAGGATGGGTCTCAAGCACTCTAATGAGTAGAACATAAGCGACCTTGATGCCTGGTGCAAAGAGGTTGATCCTGTGATCTATGTCAAAACGAGGACAACAATCTTGAGGCTTATATTGTTTATCATTTTGATGGGGTGTCGACTCCCGACCTTCTCGATCCCTGCAATACAATGAAAGTCTATGTATTCCTCTATTTTCATACCACTCCCAGCTCCGTGGGCTTTGAGGTTGACCATCTCACCCCGATGCAACAACCACGTTAAGAAATAAATGTCCTCGACTTCAATCCTTAATGGTTGCCCATCAAGGTTGAATCTCTCACTATCTGGATCCCAGTAATACATGAGAAACTGTAGGAATATCACTTGGGCCCTCATCCCTTTGAGATCCCAAAACCTATACAACCACATCTTTTCAAAGCCATTTGGGCCCCTGGATCTCTTTCCACAACAACATCTACCTCCTGTTCCCTTTCCCTCCACTCTAGCATTATCTTGCAAGAGAAAAATCATTTTTTGAGTTAGCACTCACTAAAAAACAATGTTTACGGACATATACACGGGTTGCATCTTTTAGAGTCACGTATATGGATGAGTATACATAGGATGTCTTTTGGACAAATGTGTATAATAATGCGTATACGCAACCCGATGAACGGTAGCCTGCGTACACCTAAACTTCTAATTTGCACCCTAAATAACTTACAAATTGGAACCTAAATAAAAAAATCTAATCCACTAAAAAGAAATATGAAAGGAAGAGGAATTACCTGGTCCAGATGTTCGTCGATTCCGTCACTTGTATCTCCCGCAGTCACTAGTTGAAGTTCGGAGGTAATTTGGTCCAAATTCCACTATTAGGGTAAAAAATACAAATGGTATAGTAAATATGGTTTTTTTTTACTATTTATAGCAATTTTTTTCCCACTTTGCATAGTTTCAGAGAATATTTTCGCCTAATGGACTAATACGACAGTGGATTGAGTTGGTTTTTGTAGTTTTATCCAGGGATTCTTGCGGTTTTTAGCATTATGTTGCCCGTTCGTAACTTTGGACAGGTATTTTCGCTACCCAACATATAGGATAGGTATCCATTCCATCATGTACACTTGCATCATCCTATGACTATCACTCATATGCCATAGGTACGAACCCATTTTATAGCGACACATAACTTTATGTGTGCTCCTAGAAGTGTCGTTATCGAATGGTAGAGACTTACCAAACATGGGTACCCTAGTTAGATCCTCTGCTTTATTTGGTGCCCATGCAGAGATTTTCTGCGTAGGACCAGAACTCCCTTATAGCTAATACATGACTTTATGTTGAACCTTATTTATCACTCATAAACATGCTGACCTATACCTAGAGGACTCCCAAACGAGTTTGATTTAAGCTATTTTCCGACTCGTTTTCAAAAAGCAAAAAGATTGTCGAGTGAACTTGTCTCTTTCACACTCGTAAATTGGATTTGAAAGGACATCTATTTGGTTCAAGTTTACCCCTTTTTCAAACCAAGTAGACTAATATTACGAAAAAGGACTTTTTTGGCATTAAGTTGTGATTGTATCTGATGCCCTTTCTTGTAGTATTGAGCCTATTGACGATTATCTCTTTGCGTTATAAACCGTTTACCTCAACAGTTTTGCATCCTCAACCAAGCAGAGCCTTTTTCATATCCTTTGCAGCTTGACACCCTATACACAAGAGGAAATATTCCCCCGAGTGTCCATCTCCCACATGCACATCCTTGCATTGATCATAGGTATGTTCCACTATTGGAACTAGTTTTTCTTACTTGTGACACGTGTTTCCTCCTCTGTATCATAGCATTCATTTGACTATGATAAAACAAAAAAATGATGGGTGGGAAGGGAGTATTATCTTATATTGGAAGTAGTCGTGTCACCTTTGAAAAGAGCACAAAATGTTTTGAGTCCACTTGTCATCATAATTTTGGGTTTAGCATGACCTTAGGAAGTTGAGCTTGTTACATAGAGTTTACTCCTTCGACTAGTTACTCTTCCAGTCCCTATGGAGAGTTTGATTGATGCCTCCTACATCTCAAAGTTTTATCATTGATTCTATGCATCCAGAGTCCTCTATATGTCTCGTGCTCTTGTTCAAAGGATGTCTATCAACATGTGTTGGCCATTCCTCAGAACTCTTGACTTTGCATTTTGGCTATACCCTTAGTTTTTCTCAGAATCACATTAATTTGTAGTCCTATTGCGCACCCTGGTCCTACTTTCCTCATTGGTACATAACCTTGAACCCAACAGTCGACATTTCATCATTGGTCATTGACTGGATGGTTTCCCTTGTATTCGACGATAAAACATCTATTCACACATTAGGATTCATGTAGTGTCTTGGATTTCATTAGCCTTATTGGTGGTTTCCTCATCTTTTTCAACAGTTTTCCTTATTCGTTGTTATTTAGAGGGTCCTTTTCATGTACTTTTTACACCTAGATCACGCAAAAGACGCACAGGGTCCTTGGTTCATGAACATGTTCTTCGTCTGATTTTCTCCAAATCATCAAGCTCCTCCTTTGTACCCCGTGTTGAATGATGAGAGATGCCTTAATTCTCTCCTTTCATCGGGTCTCCTTCCATTGACTTGAGCTCATCTATTCTGTAGATGATACCTAGAGTCCTATGAGTACCTAGAGGCTTGCAGTCATTAGTGGCAGGTTATCTCGCCATCGACAGTTGGGAATACATCAATGTCTCTTGATCGATGGATTCTTCAAGTGTTTGACCCCAACTCCTTTATTCACACTTGTAATAATGTACTCGGTGCCTTGATACCTACTTTCATCATTAGTAGGTCATCTCACGTTTTTTAACGGTATACCTCAATGACCGGTAATCAAACGAAGTCTCCTTGTGTTCGACCTCAACTCCTCTATTCACATGATGTAGACTTGCACCTTTGGTAGATTGTGTAGAAGACTTGAAGACATCAGTTTATAGTCGCAGATTTCCTAATTTGTTGCTACCTTTCATTGGACCAGTACCTATGTGACTTCAGTGATCATGGGAGATCATATTGTACGCCATTGTATACAGATATCTTCAGATTGATTTTGAGACTGGTTTTACTGGGCCTTATTCGTGACTATTACAGCCTTTGGCATGTAGCCACCTTTGCATTACCTATTCATGGCCATGGACAGTAGTTCGGTATATTTTCAAGTGGATCTGCAGTGTAATTCAAATTGGCAGCCATGTTTGCAAAGTCGGTACAGATTGTAATGAGCAACTAGTTCTTCCAGTTGGGTCCCCATTACTCCACTTCTGGGTTTTATAATGTATTTCAGCCATCGCAGATACTCCTCTGACCTCACACATTAGGGGGGAATCTGTTATATCAAGATTTGCCTCACCCTATGAAAACTTGTACAGAGGGCCTTTTTCCATTTCCCTATATTACAACATGTGTATACGCAGGTTTCACCACTACAGCCTACGTACATCGGGATTTGTGCCAAAATTAAAAAATGGTGTCGGGTTTCCATGTCATGTCACAATATCTATGATCCTTGGCCTTCCATACTGGAAATGTTTTGACTCGGCCCTTCAATTCCACTTGAAGGCTATAAATGGGCAAAATCCGAGCTATGGAAAAGAGGAGAAGAATTCAACTTTGAGAGCAAAGTTACTCTGGAGAAATTATTCACTTCACATTGAGTCTGCATCCCTTTTTCCTTTAAGTATGAGCACATTGTTCAACCTCGAAGCTCTTCCCTTATTGATTGAGAACCTCATTTTGTCTTTTATATGAGCTTGCCTTTGGTGGAGGCCCAGCTAGAAGGAACTTAGTTTCTTGGTTCCAAACCGTGCTGACACGGAAGTTTGTAACTCATTCAATTTTGTTGATTACATCTTAATAGAAATACTCTTTTCTCATCCAATTAATATCTTACGAATATTTGAATTGTTATTCCATGGGTTTATTTGTTATGAATATTGATGGATTATGCTATCGAATGTGATAACATTATCTATTATCACCATATTCTTGTGTTTCTTGGTTGTTGAGGACTAGTTACAGGTATATTTCTTTGGGTCAAGTGCTCAATGGTGGACTTCATCAAACATCTGGACGAGGTAGGCCTTTTATCTTATCATTCTAGCATATTTGTTTATATAGCATACTTGATATTAGAGTTGATTTCTATAGTCATTTCCGTCTATTGTGGTTTACCCCAAGTCATAGAGAGATTTTCCTCGTAACAGTGAAGCTATGAAATTTACTTCTACTTTGTAGAGGCCGACCACCTTGAAATGATGCAAAGTGGAAGTGGATACTGCAAGGTTGTCTTCTAGGTGATTTTCGCTTCTAGGGGTAACTTCAATTGAAAATTCATCAAACTTTTCATGGCATCCCAAACATCATCTCTATATTGTTTTAACCTTGGGTTTTTGGCCACAAAAGTCATGTTAATCTATGAGACAATCAAATCTGAATCCCCTCTTACATGAAAATATTTGATGTTCATATCAATGGAAAATTTAAAAACCAAAATTAGGGATTCATACTCATCTATGTTGTTAGTACATTCGAACTCAAGTCTGTATGAGAATAGGGTAGTTTCTTTTTCTAGTGAGATCAATACCACTCTAGCACTTGATCCTGAGCTCAAGTGTGCACCATCAAAAACCAATCCCTAACATCCATCGCTCTCTTTTTCATACTGAAAGATAAAGTTTTCAAAAATGAAAGTGTTGTTGATTCCTTTGCTGATAACTTGATGACAAAATTCAGTACAATTGACGGGTTTCACAACAACTTCTTCCTTACTCTCATTTTTTGTGATGGGCTCTTCATTTTCACTTCCCATGATATGAGGTTCCTATGTTTCATTGGGTTGGGATATAATCTTTTGAATATGTTGCATCAAATTCTTCTATGCTTTGTCTATTGCCATGGCCTCCTCAATTATCAACCTTTCTTCCACTGAAGGAGCCCTTTTTCAAGACTCTGGTGTTTTCCCCTTCCCTATGGTACTCATTATTTGAGAAGTAGCTCTCATAGAATCTTCCCTTCTCTCCTTATCCAAACAATCCTTGGTGACAAGGGGGTGGTTAGGAGGCGGAGCAGTGAAATTGGTGAACAAGTTAACTTGTATGACTTATTTGGGACAGTCCTCAACTCAGTGGAAGGAGGAATCCAAATTCTCCTCAATTTCACATGTCCTTTATTGGGCTTCAATCAAGGTATAAGGGTGAGTTGTCTCTATTATGAAACCACAAGGGTCCTTTATGGCTGATATGTATGTCTTGAGGACACTATTTTGAGTAGCCTCGAAATCTCAAGAAAAAATCTTTACAAGGATCTTGAATCGATTGTTAAAATCATGAATGTGTTCCCCTAGATTCTTCTTACAATGATAGAATTCATCATAAAGGAATATGTAATCTTTCCTTTTCGTAAACCTCCTAATGAAAATATCTCGAAAGGTATCCCATTTTTTTATTGTCCTTGTTGAGATATTCTCATACCAATCTTGGGCCTTCCCAACAAGAGTGCAAGAGAAAAGCCTCATTTGAACGTCCTCATATTGGTCATAAGGTTCAAGGGACCTGAGAAATTTATTTAGGTGATCCTCTACTAGAGTTGAGTCTTCTCGTGAAAAGGTTGGAAGCCACTCTTTGAAACCCTTTGGGACCTGGTGAGGTGATCCAGGGATATTATTCATATTCAAGGGTTCATAAGTTCCTTTGACCCATTGATTTTGGGGAGTGTTTGGTGGACAAGGTATGGATGGAGTTGAAGGTCCTAGGGAGGTAGGAGACAACAAAGGTTTAGTAGGTTTGGACCCATATTTAGTACGTTTACATACAGGAGTAGGGATAGGGTAATCCCTCCCTCAGTTTTGTCTCATGGTGGAGTCGTCAAATGATTTTTATGAATATCTTATCAAGAAAGGAAAAGGAAAGGAACTTCCCTCAAGTGGATTCGCCAGAAAATCTAGGGGCAAAGGATTTGGGATCAAAGCTTGTCAAGACGTCTTTAGGGCATGAAAGAGGATTAGAAATCATCCCCATCAACAGTGAGAATTATGAGAATACCTATCCATTGTCACCTTAGATAGGGACTCCCCTCGATTTAGAGATGATGAAATAACCTCAAGGGGGGGATATCGGGTGACCCTAGCCGAAAATGAGATGGAAAGTGGAGTAATGGAAAGTGATTCCCATATAGGTCAAGATATGAAGTGGAATATGGCTTGGAAACGAGTCTTGGTGATGGTAAATTGTTGCTAGAGCCTTGAGTACCTGTAGAAGAGAATTGTACCTACCCGAGACAAGAGAAAAGACAAGTATACAAGCCCAATATTAAAATGAACAAGCAAGTGAAGCTTGTTGTCCTATATATCAATAGTAAAAAATGATATAAATAAAAAATTAAATTATAATAAAAGTTGCTAGATATCTCATTGAAAGTAAAGTAAAGATGCAAAAGATTAAACCAACAAAGACTACTATAACTCAAGTAAGATAAAGAAAGACTTCAGTGATAAAGTAAGGATGATAAGTAATGTTCTTGAAGAGATATTATGAAAACCTTATGGTTGTAGCCAAATATTGTTGCAACAGAAAAATCTACCCCAAGAAATCAGTAAACAACTTTCCCAACAACTAGCCAATATCAAGTAGATTATCAAACGAAACTTGCAAGCAAATTCCAACGGTAGATTAGTAAGTGAAGAAAGAGTTTAAGAGTATTTTGTTGTAGCCATAATGGATGTAGCACAAATTTATTACAACAACAAGAAATAATTGGCCAAAGATGATTCCCTAGAGGCTCAAGGAGGGTAATAGCATATAGAATTGACTGCACTTTAGACATTTGGCATATCTCAATCAAACATGTTTTTCAATGCAACTATTTTATTTGTCCAATGAATTTTTTCATATTAGTGACTTTAGTCTATGGGTAAATGGAGTATTTGTTATAAGGTTTGGTTCCACAATATCTCTAGGGATGCAGGCCCTTCTACTCCCTAGAGCTTGCAAAACCAACAAAGGTAAGGCTAGGAGGGTGTAAGCCCTTTTACTCCTCCTAGCAACCATGTAAAAATAACTTATAAAGTAGAAACCTTGTAAAAATAACTTATAAACTAGCAAATAATATGAAACTTGGTGGAGGTTGTACGCTCTTATACTCCTCCAAGGTTTTAAGACAAGAATATAAATTAAACTAGAAGAAAACACCAACAAAATACAGAAATTTACTTACCAATTCCATAAAATAGCAAGATCAAACCCTAGTTTACCAAGAAATATCCATCCATAAGCAAGAGAACAAGCCTCCAAGAGGTGTGTAACACCTTATCTCCACAATATACCATAAAAAAGCATCCAAAGAATGATGCACAAAAGAGAGATAGTCCAAAATGCCCGAGTAGGGTGCACATTTCAGCCAAGTAGTCTTCTCTACATGAGAGAGCCATGATCAAATGAAATGAATTTGATTCTTATTTATAAAAAAACTTCTAAGAAGTGTTTGTCTGCATAGATTAAGGTAAACCACAAAATAAGTGAGCCATTCCCCCCTTTCTTTCCCCTTTACAAAGTAATTTGAATTCAACTTTAAAAATGCACATAAGAAACACTAGAAACATGACATCACACCCTAAAGGGTGACGTTTGGCACTTTAGTGAAGTTGTTGGGGTTGTAGGAGAAAGTGATAGGCCTAAAAATTTCATGTGTCCTCAAGCCAAGTTTCTCCTCCATAATGCAAGGGTCCTCCCATCCAAAATTTCCAAGTGTCCATCAACCACCACATGCTCTAGCCCCAAAACAAGACGTCAAGCCTAGAAAAGTAGTGTAAGAGCTCCCAATCAAGTCATTGGGCTGGAAGAGGGCTAGGTGTCACTGTATAAGGTGTCCTCTCTTGCCTCCAAAGGAAATATCCATCATCTAGTTGGTCCCGAGGTGTGGTTGATGGCATCCAACCTATGGGATTCCTGCCCCAATTAAGGTCCAAGCTAGGCTTGTTCCTCCAAAATGTCCATCAACAAGATCCTACAAAGACAGACAAGTGCAACCTCCAAGGATATCAATTCAAAGCATCATGGCAGGTAAAATCACATTTAATACAATATCCACCTAAGCATGTACATCAAAAACTACCTCATCAAATTAAACAAGTTCTCAAAGACCTTATACAATTTGCAAAGTTTAGGTATGGGAGGGTCGACAATGTGACCTATTGGGTGAATCATTCCTCAAGTCAAGGAGTGTTTCCTAGGTGGAATCCTCTCTAATTCATGTGGAGAAGATGAAGTGGATGGGGGGAATAATTTTGGGTATGGGGTTGATGACATACAAGGGTTCTTAGTGTCTCATTTAAGGGTGCCTTTGTAGAGGCTATGTTGCACCTTCATTTTCAATGCATCCTTTTTCCAAACCCATTTAGTTTCCATTAATTAATTCATGTATAGAACGACTGGTTACTCCCTATGGGTAAAATAAAGCTTGGGTTGAAGTACCACAATTTCACTTGAAGGGAGAGGTACACAAAGTGCCATAGAGGTAAAGTCAAGCTTGTAATGCACTTGTGTAGATCCCTCAACAAGTGGGACATTTTTATGTATGTATATCTGCTTTTGTAGGTATTTCATTTTTTAGGAGAAATGTTTCATTGTTCTCAAAACCTCTTTGGCTGAGCATATGGAAGGTTATAGTTTTGGATTTTATCTCTTTCGAACTACATTCCCTCTAGGCCTTCAGCCCCTTCTTCCCATGAAATGAGGTACAATCCCTTATTGGTTCAGTACACCTAGAAATCCTAAAATATAAGACGCTGAGAGGATGAAGTGTGAAAAAATATAAGTATGATCGAGAATGGCACGATGACTTGTCAAGGGGACCTCCTAGTAGTAAACCCATTCCTAAGGGTGACCACTTACTAAGGTGCAATGTCAACCACCGAGGTGAAACAGGTAAAAGAACATAATTTCTATAATCAAAAGTGGATTTAAATGCAACATACTCAAATGCCTCAAGTAATAAAGTGACACTTACCAAAATAACTTACTTGTACCTCATGGCGCAAGACCCATTGTCTTCCAAAAGTAAGTTGATGTGGTGAATGCCATCATGACGAACTAAGGATGTTTGGTGGTGAAGTGGGTCTTTGTTTGTGCCTATGGATCTTGTCCATCATATGTCTCTTGGTACTCCATGTCTGCAACCTGAGGGCCTTCAGACATCATCTCCTTAGTTATCCCTAGAAATTAGGGATAGCAGGAGACATGTAACCAGTCGTTGTGGTTCATGTTGGGGGCAACCCACCAGCCTCTTCTAGTCATGTTGGGGGCATGAATCTAGTCACTACAAGTCATATTGGATATAGTCAACCAACCTCTACTATTCATGTTGGATGTATGCAACCAACCACTACAAGGCATACTGGGGGAAAGAAACCAGCCACTACAATTCATGTTGGGAGTGAGAAGTTAGTCACTGCAATTCATAATGATGATAAGTGCCTAGTCATTGAAAGTCATAATAGAGATAGGTCACCAACAACTACAATTCATGTTGGGTGTAAGTAACCAACCTCTACGATTCAACCTAGGGTCAACCTATCAACCAATGTAAGTAATGTTGGCGGAATTGATTCTACTAAGAGACCTAGATGAATAAGACATAAGCCTAAGTTCCCTTGTAATATTCGCAAGGGATATCACCTTACTCATATGTGCCTTATTATTCTAGAGGTTCTAAGAGTGTGGTCCTTGTTTGAAGGCCCTTCTAATCCCGAGTCACCTTAGGTTTATTAACAACCTATTCAGTTATTGGTTGATGAAGTGGTTGGGCTGATGCAATCTTTGGCCAATCCCTCTCTTATTTCATAGGGTGATGTGTCTCTTGATGGTTCATAAAGCGATCATGTTGGGGAAATTTTCAGTCGATCCCAGTCTTCTCTTGGAGAGTGATTTGTCTACCCAACTGGTCACACTAATTCAATATTTGGTCGATCCCACTCTTTTCTTGAAGAATGTTAAGCCTACCAAAGCAATTGAGTTGATGCAATATTCGATTGATCCCTCTTCTTTTGGGGAGTGATGTGTCTATCGACCATTTCTTTAGAATTTCTAGTTCAATACCTTCTGAAGAAGGGGTCTTTCCACTTATTTTGAGCATGCCCCTACAAATTTGAGGATGGCTTCCTTCGTTTGGAGTAATCTTGTTGAGTGTCACCTTCCTTCTTCTACACCCTTTCAAATAAGGGTTGAAGCTAATTCAAAAAACATTTATCAATGTATTGTATATGAAGGAGCCTCTGCAAGCATTTTATCCTCCTTGACTTGGCAAGCATTGGGTTCTCCCAAGCTTGCATCAAATACCAATGAGTTGTTGTCTTTAAAAAAAAACCTAGTGAATATTTGGGGATTCTTCCTCACTTTCCTATCTTTTTAGGTGGGAAGATTGTCCTAGTCGTTATGATAGTGGTGTCAGGCCCTTTAGACTTCAATATGCTTCTTGGGTGTGATTATGTGTATGCTATGAATGTTGTTGTGTTTACGCTCTTTCGAGTGATGCATGTTCCTCACAATAGAAGCATTGTGACTATCGATCATCTTGCATCTAATAATCACCATCCTAATTAGAGTTTATCTCAAGTTACCCATTTTTATATTCCTATTTTTCGAGTATACTCTTCCCCGCCATAGGTAAACTATGTGGTGTCACATCCTCAGTGTTTACTACTAGAAATGAGTCTTTACAACAATTTTTTCCTTCTCGAGACAAGATCTCAGAAATTGATCATGTGATTTATCTAATCAGGGAACAAGAACCCTTTCTTTCTCCTATTATCCTAAGTGATCTTGAGTTTCCTATTGAGTCTATTCTTATTGTTTGTCAGGCCTCGAGCCCTGATATTTGTGAGTCCTTGAGTCCCAGTTTACATGATTTATTGAATGTTGAATTGCATTTTGATGAAGCTATCCTTGAATCCATGACTACAAATGGTCAATCATGGGAAGACATCCATCATAGATTGTTGTTTCTTCTTGAACTATAAACTTTATAGGTTGACTACTAAAAAAACACTTATCTTGATCCTAGCGATCGACTCTACCTGAAAAAGTACTATGCATAAGCCATAAGGTTGTGGGGTGATTTGTACCATATTGTACTTTTAAGATTTATTGTTTTCAAATTCTGTATTCCATAGCACAAGTTGTTATCAGAGGTTTATATATTGGATTTATTAACTTCTTGGTGAGTTTTGTTGGTCATATATATAGGAATTTGGAGAAATTTTTCTTTGGTACCTTTTTATCGTGTCAACCCGTTCTAATAGGTAATGATCTTGAAACTGGGATATAGGTTAGATTTTCCCCTCCATGAATTTCTACATTATCCATTTCCTGGTTCATTTTTTCTTAGGGTTGAACCCATTGAGTTACGACACAAAGCCTTCTTTTCTTTTTAGAAATGTTGTAATTCACATGCTAGAGCCTACCATTCATGGGTTCCCCAGTTAGAACCATTTTCACAGTTTGGTGCCCATGTTGAAGTACTTTCATAGTCTTGGGAGCCCTATTTAGTTCCACCGTGACTTTGCATCAAAGACATGTGACTTCTTCTCAATATTTTGTTGTCCAATACCCATGGGCCTCCCACATTTATGTGTTTAGTTGTTATACTATATTGCATTATATCACTTGCACTTTTGAGCCTAATTCCCACTTCATCTTCTTGTCCTATAGCATGTTGCTTATGCATTCTCTTCAGTTTCCATCCTTTTCATTTATTGCCTTTTTGAATTGACACATGTATCCATGGAGGAAACATTCCCCTGAGTGTACATATCCTACACATGTTCCTTGCATTGATCATATGTATGTTCATGTGCTTGGAAATAGTTTGCTCGTCCGCGACACTCATTTTCTCCACTGTATCATAGAAATCTTTTATTCTTTTTCAGGATTCTAATATGAAAAAGACAAAAAAAAATCAAATATAAAAAAGAGGATGGGAAAGAGTTTAGTTCTTAGTATGTTTGACCGTAGCCATGTCGTCCTTGAACAAAGCAATAATTTTTGAGTCTGTCTCTCAATAGTTTTAGTTTCAGTATGGCTTTAGGAAATTGAACCATGATTTGTAAGTCTTTACTCCTCCAACTAGTTATCCTTTTAGTCACTATGGAGAGTTTCTCAATGCCTCCTTTGTCATGGACTAATATCGTTGTTCATTATTGAGACTATGATCCCCAAGTCACTTTTTTGTTGTGATTTTGTTCAAGGGAAGTCTTAGCATGCATCGTCCATTCCTCGGAACTCTTGAATTTTCATGTTGGCCTTACCATTTTGAAGTACTTCTTAGAATCAACATGAATATTTATCTTATACTTGTTCCAATATGGAAGGTCCCCATTGACTTCTTTCTAATGGGTCAACATTTATCAACTATGACACATTGTTCTTAGAGTTTGACCTAGAGTAACACCCTAACACTATTTACATCATTGATAGGTGACCTTATGATCAACAAATGCCATTCCATCATTGTTCATTGACTGAGAGGTTTCCCTTATGTTAGACATAAAGACCCTTAATCACACATTGGGATTCATGCAGTACCTTGGGTTCCATTTCATCATTGGTGGAATTCCTCACCTCTGTCAGTAGTTTTCATTTTTTTCTATTTACTTAGAGGATCTCCTTTGTGTGCTATTCCATCTAGTGCATGCGATAGACGTACCCAGTTGTGTGTCTATTTAATTTTTTGTCGAAGTCCTTCAAAATATTTGGACTTTTGTTGTTCCTCGTGCTAGCTGATGGGGGATGCCTTAATTCCCTCCTTCCAGATATATTCTCATTGACTTTAGCTCATTTTATATGGGATCATGATCTAGAGTCTTTATTAGTACCTTGGGGCTTACTTCCATTAGTGGAAGCTTCCATCGCTATTGATAGTGGGAATACATCAATATCCAATATCCTCTGATCGATAGATTCTAAAAGTGTTTGATGTCAGCTCATTTATTCGCAGTTGCTAGAATGTACTAGGTACCTTAACACCCATCATCATTATTGGTGGGTTGTCTCATGTTTGTTAAGGATATACATCAATGATTGGTAATCAAGTAGTGTCTCACTGTGTTCAACTCCAACACATCTATTCACATAGTGTAGACTTGTACCATCGGTGAACTATTTTCAAGACCTTGAGTCTGTAGTAGCATCAAATCTTCCATGTTGTTGCCCAAGTTGTATTGGGAAGTACCACTCTATTCATGACATTGGTACTTGCGGAGGATTAGTTTTTCCATATTTTTTATTACATATATCCTCCTCTAATTCTGAGACATAGATCCATTGTGTATTTCTTTGTGGCTATGTTATTTTTTGACATGGATCCACCATGTACTCATTTTTCATTGGATCCATTATGTACTCATTTTTCATGGCCAATATCATTGCTTATATACATATCTCCTGGATCCATGGTGTACTTGATTTGGCAGCCATGCTTTTCTCACTTCTGAGCATGGGTATGCCCGTCTTAGTAAGAGAGTAGTCTGTTAATTTTTTTTTTGTAGGTTTTGTTCTAGTTCAGTGTTTAGTGAACTCTGTCTAGGGCTACTACACACTTCCCTCTTATATTATACAATATATTTCAGCCATCAGTTTCCCTTCTCACCTCACACATTAGGAGGCATATGTTATAGCATCTTTTTTCACCTCATAACATAGATGCACGTATTGTCCTAATTGATTATCCCTCTCTCTACTTGAAGTCAAAAATTCCCATATGTTCCTCCTCAAATTTCTTTAAAACCCCCACTTTTCAAGCCATACTCACCCTAATAGATATGCAACACACGTATGCAACTTTGTATACACATGTTTCTCTTAAGCAAAGTGCATATGCATTTTATTGTCTCAAAAAACATATAAAATTTGTGAACTTTTTGGTGAGGCTTATGTGTTCCTCTGGCTCTTGACCCCCTATTTTATGTGGATAAATACTCCAACCAGTTGTGTGGAGTATAAAATTAAGCCAAGGGGTATAGGAGAGGCATTCATCCCATATATCATGATTGTATTAGAAAATTTCCAAGTCTGCAAGCTCTTATTCTCAAGTCTTTGAGATTCCCTCTTTAGATATGGAAACCCCTATTTCCAGTCATCCTTGTTATTCTATCTTTTCAGTGAGAGGATCCTTCTCTCTCTTGGACATTGTTTTAGCAAGGAAAGTTAGAGGGATTGAATTACTCTTCTAAATGCCCGAGCGGAGGAATCCAGAAGTCGGTTCTGGAGCAGTGTCGATAGCAACTTCGGGTGAATTCTATACATGCAACTTGTTGTTTATATCTATAGTAGACCTCTCTTTCTTGTCCCTATCATTTTTTAATGGTTCATTTCTGAAATCTTTATATGCATTCGATAAGGTGCAAACTAACATATTGATCATACTTTATGTTTGAAGTTATTAGTTAGTTATAACATCTACCTCTCTTGCCACCTAGTTCATTTGTGAGTGTGGGTTGATATAGGAAGTGTTTTAGCAAGAGATTTAGAGTATGGACTTGTGAAATGGATCTATGTTGGCACAGGGGCAAAACTAGGTTTTAACGCTTCAACAACGCACCAACAAAACCCTAACTATCGACCCTTTCGGCAACACCTGCGAAACAAATGAAGTCTCACCCGAGGTAGAGGCAGGGGTGGTTGCAAGATTCAAGTGTATGCAACCTAGATGGGACATAGATCTGTGATTACAACAATCTAAAAAAGTACTTAGCACTTATCATTCATCATTATTTAACCCTTATTCACATCGCAGATAAAACCCTAATTACAGAGCAATGCAGTATTCAATCAAATCTAACACATCTAAGAACTTAGCATATGGAAACATAGCATATCTAGCATTCATTCACATCACTAAGAACTAAGCTATCATAACAGATGCATCATACAACTAATCATAAATCACATGAATAACATAATAATCATAATGCACAAAGAAACCATAACACAGGATATACGTGGTTCACCCACAGCGTGGGGCTACGTCCACCAACTCTTCTTCTTCTTTATTATCTTTTGTCAATCATCTTACATGCACAGAGCCTCAAAACCCACTCCACACAGGACAGGAGATATGCGTGCACCTCCCCAGATCCTCCTTCCCTAAGCTAGGTTACAACACAAAGCCTTCCTACAGTCTGCACATAGGCTTCTTACAATCACTTGCACTTAGCTCTGTAAGATCTCAACACACAGTATGCACAAAGCCTCTAGATTCTCACTAAGTCGATTCTACTAGGTCTAGTGTCTCTTTATTACATTGCCTAGATATCTATTTATACTTTAAAAAATGGTCCTAAGCATGGGTAAAACCCATGGGCCGACATCCCATACTCGTTAAACCCTAAACCCAAAAATCCCTAAAAAGAGGCGAGATCCCGCGATCTCCGCTTCGCCTTGCGCTCCTCCTTCGACCAGCATGTCGAAGTCCCAAAAATGGTCAAACATGACCAAATTTATCCAAAACTTGGTTAAGGGCCAACAGGCCCCCAACACTCACCTGTGACTCGTCCCGAGTCACTCTGATCTGGGTAGCTTTGCCTTAAAATCCTCGAGCTTAGCTCGAGATTCTTCGACCTGCTTCTTCACTAGGGCCTCCTTCTCAGTGAACTCCTGAATAATTCTCTCGTTCACCGGTCCTGCCAAGCGTTGTTCCACTGAAGTGACCACTTGTTCCAGTTTTGCACCACATCCTTCAATCTCCTCAAAAAGTATGCAAGTTGCATCCTGTACTGGCTGGCACTTCTGGGTCACTTCCATGACTTTACTCTAGATAGCATGGACTTGTTATTGAACAGTGCATTGTTCCTGGGATCTTTTCATTCTCTTGACCGCTAACAAGGGATTCAAATGAGCTTGCACCATTGTTGCTTGATGCTTTGCCTCCTAGAGCTATGACTCCAGTGTCCTTAGTTCAGGGTCCTCTGCAAGGTGCTCGTAATTTTGTACACTTCGAATACTTAGTTGTTTACATTCCACAACTAATGCTTTGATTCTCTCAACTGCACTCTGGGCAGTTGCTTCTATCTTATCACGCACTTCTTGCGGATTGCTTTGCACTACCTATAACTCTAGTTCGGATACTCTCTGTTGGAGCTACTAAATGGATTCAGCAAGCTTCACTACTTGACTCTCCACTAGGTATTCTTCTATCTGTTCTAAGTCTGTCATAGAGAAAAGTGCTCTAGTGATTGCTTCTTTAACGCCCACCTGCTCCGTGAGCAACTATTCTTTCTCCTGCTAGATTTGCACTCTATCCTCTACGAACTTCGCTTGTAGGTCATCTTTTTCCTACTGTGCAACCTGTCGTTGCTCTATGACTTCCTCTTGTGCTTGCTTTAGGGCCTCTGTGGCCTATTATTTTTCTTCCTAGACATGGTGAAGGCGAGATTCGGTTGCATCTTCTATTCTGCGTAGATCTGCGGGCTCATCTCCTAACTCAATTCCTTCAAAAGGCGATGGTGCAGTGGACACTGTGCAGCTGGAATGGAGGGCATGTTGGACCCCTTTTAGCTCTGCTTCAATTCGATCATACATGGTTTCTTGCTTGGCTTCATTGCACTGTAAAATATCTTCTGAAGTATTTGATACAACGACTATGATGAGGTCTATGTCATCCATCGTGAGCACAGTCTGCATCTGTGGTTTACTAGCTTTGGACTTCTTTCGCGATGTAGGTTTCGTGGGGGAACCCTTCCTTTTCTTGGAGGTCTCAGCCTCATCAATGGGATCCTTAGGCAATGTTACTTCGCCTCACTTCTGTTTGTATTCTTCCCCATTGTTCTCTTCTTTGTCTACTTCGTCATCACCTCCTCCTCCTGGTGACTCTGAAGCAGTCTCTTTGGATGCACTATTTAGCTCATGTACCTATTCCTTATTCTTTCTTCTACCGCTTTCGGGTGCATCATACTCTTCGTGAGTGACCATAGGACTTCCAATGAGGTCGGGTTGGGGAAGTTATGCTTGGTCGACAGGTATAAGGAAGTCTACAGGCCATTCCTTAGTTATTTCTTCCATGTCCACCTCTGTCATCTTATAGTAGGATTGCATCTCTTCTTTATGTTCATCTGCATGCGCAGTGATATAAATAAAATGTATATCTGCACATAACTTCACAAATAGTCTGAACCTGTGTAGGGTGTTCGAAGTCATATGAGGGAAAGACTCAATATCCCTCTTCAACTGTAGGTAGTAGGTGTGGACCACTGTGTTGGACTGCCATTCCTTCACCATGTTGGTCGAATACCATAGTGTGGTGAACTTCGTAGCTAGTGGTTCGGGTGGCTCAATTTCTGGGAAGGTCTCACCTTCCGGCATCTCCCAAGAAATGAAAGTGATGAGGATTAGCAGCCAGCTAAAATGAAACCCATGGCCTTAATCCTGAGCTTCGCGGTAGTCTTGTTCTAGTTGGTTGACGAGGTAACTCGCCCAGTTCATTTGTAGTCCCTCAATTCACTTTCCTGCCAGGTCAACAACGAACCCCATGACCTGCGTGGGTATGTTATTCCTTACTAGATTACCAACAATCAACCAGTAGGCTAGGTGCACTGTGCCATTCTGAATGGAGGCTACCTTGTAACCTCGCTTCCCCTTCTCCACATCACCATAGGTATATTTAATTATCTATGCCAGGACATGATCTGCAGCCTTCTCTGGATAAAAGACTTGTGGGTCTGGTCCCTGCATGCTTAGTCCGGTGATCCTATGGATCAACGCTGGATCGATGGTGATGTGTCTTTCTAGCCACAGATAACTACCATGGAAGCATGACAACAAGATTTTAATGCACATGTTAACCTCCTGATGCCTTCCAAAGTGTGGTATCTTCATTACGTTTAGAATAGTGGACCTCGCTATGTCCATAGTCCATGGTTGGGGGATTATATTCAACTTTTTCCCCTTTGTTTTGGTCAAATATTTGTGCGGGGAGAGCATGCCATAGTTCTTGCGGTCTCCCAAGTTGAGGTCATTGATATTGAACATCATGATCTGTCCTAACTATGGTCCTACTACCTGTATCCCCTTCGGGAGGTATGCAGTAATCAAGGTGTAGTCGAAATCCCTTGGGACACTGTCATGACTCACCACACCAGCAAGAGGCAGGATGTAGTCAAGCAGGATTGATGGGATGAGCTTCGCATTCACCAAGTCATCACGATGCTTGGTTTTTTTCTCGGTCACAACTCAGGTGGGTCCAGATCCACGAGCAGTAGACGGGGATTCTTGCACTCCTCTTGTCAATGAGGCTTTAAATCCTATGGACATGACCTTCTCAGCCATTAGATCGATTAGAATCTCTTCTACAGACTTTACCACAGCACTGCGCTCACCTAACATACACACTCGAGATCAGATATCTCAAGTCAGTGAACAAACACTCAATGCAATAGAACGGGTGGTGAAGTCTTTAATAAGCACAACGTGGTAACAATGAATTCTCTGTGGGCTCAGATACTCACAATTCGCAAAAGTGTTCTTCGTGCAACACTTGACAGTATAAATAGACAATGTAGTAACGGATTCCTCCAATGGAAAAGAAAGCCTTCATCAATGTGATTCAATCCATTAGGGCGCGGTCTCAACGGTCCAATGGCAAGATTTCCAGCCATAACTGTGTTTCTATTCATTATGGAGCATTGATATAATGGTCAAGATGCGTCCAACGATCATATTGCCTCACCGTGGTGAAGTGCCAATCTATGTTGTTTTGATATTCCAGCGGAGTTCAAATCCTGCAAACCTTCTTTCTGCAAAGTCCTCTCTTGAACTTCCTGTAATTTCCCAACTTAGCTTTCTTCTTGTTGAGCTTTCTAGCTTTGTTTCCTGTGATCTGAGTTACTGGGTTTCTTTTTCCATTGTTATTCTTATCTGTACTCAACATAGTAACTTCGCACTACTAAGAGGTTTTCACAGGGTTCAAAGGTAATACTTCTTCTCTTTTTGGAGTAGGTTCTCTACTCTCCTGTATGGATAGATGTTTCAAGTCTTCTTGCGTTCCTTCAACTTCGACAGCTAATTTTCTAGTCCTCGGTAGCTTCGACTTGTCCTCTTGTTCTTCCAGTAAGTGCGCTATTCTCCTATCCATGAAATCTCTTTGTTCTTTCTTTTTCTTTTCTATATCCTCCTCTTCTTGTTTCCTTCGTATATGATCTTTCTCAATCCAAGATTTTCCTATAAAAATAACAAATGGGGCGTTGTTCTCAACAAATTTAATGACCTCAAATTCTTCTTCTGTCGAAGTTCCATGAGCACTCATAGATGTCTGGGTAAGTCTTCCACATAGGGTTATTAGCTTTCCTCTAAATAATCCTATTCCCCCCAATGAAGGAACCATAGCAGGCTTTCCCAAAATTTCCCAAGTTCTTTATGTCATGATATTCACCTGTGTTTCTGTATCTAGAACACAGTCTATGTCGAACTCTCCTATTCTTGCTTCTATACACACTTTTTATTTGAACACCTCTGATAAGTTAATGTCTCTTTGATCATTCAGGGTTTCTTTCATCTGTAATAATACAGTCTCTGATTCTTTCTGGATTTCTATCATATCCTTAGTTTCTTGGCCTATCTCATGGTTTTCTTGTTTCATATTCATCTTTTCAACTTTAGAAATCATCCTAGAGAAATCCAAAACTTCATGGTCCATAGATTTACAACAAATACAACTAGGACTTCTACCAAGTCATTCCTTAGTTAGATGTCCCGGTCTTCTGCAACTGTAACAAAGGGTTAATCCTCTCTTTCTCTTAAATGATCCCCGACCTTTCCTATATTGTGCACTAGAATCGCAGTATATAGCCTGTAAAACATTATTTCTAGGATCATGTATCCATTTTTTAGTCCAAACATTCTTTCTATGCATGGGAATAACATATCTTTCACTATTTCTATCAGATCTACTCATTTCCAATCTTCTTTCTTCTAGTTGTGCCCTAGTTTTCAGACTAGGAAAACATTTATCAGACATACCTAGATCCATTCTTTCAAAAAACAAAATTTCACTTATCTTACCTTTATCAGAGCACAAAGCTTTCAGATCTTACCTCTTTTCTTCAGATCTGATTCCTTTCTTAGCACAGAGATTCACAAGTCAAGTAGAATATTGAGCACTAAAGTAGTAGATCTACGCACAAAGATTTATCTTTTCTTCAGATCCCAACAATCACAGTTTCGGGTCCTAACAATGGAACCATTTGTTGGAACAGGGGTAGACCTAGGGTTCAACGCTTCAAAGTGCACCAACAAAACCCTAACTACCGGCCCTTTCGGAAACTCCTGCAAAGCAGATGAACTCTCACCTGAGGTGGTTGCAGGACTCAAGTGTCTGCAACCTAGTTGGGACACAGATCTGTGATTACAACACTCTAACAAAGCACTTAGCAGTTATCATTCATCAGTATTTAACCCTTATTCACATCGTATATAAAACCCTAATTATAGAGCCACGCAATATTCAATCAGATCTAACACATCTAAGAACTTAGCATATGGAAATAGATCAGATCTAGCATTCATTCACATCACTAAGAACTAAGCTATCATAACAAATGCATCATAGAACTAAGCATTAATCACATGAATAAAATAACAATCATAATGTACAAAGCAACCATAACACAGGATATATGTGGTTCACCCCCAACGTGGGGCTACGTCCACCAACTCTTCATCTTATTTATTATCTTCTGTCAATCATCTTACATGCACAGAACCTCAAAACCCACTCCGCATAGGACAGAAGATCTGTGCGCACCTCACCATATCCTCCTTCCCCGAGCTAGGTTACAGCACAAAGCCTTCCTACAGTCTGCACACAGGCTTCTTACAATCACTTGCAATTAGCTCTGCAAGCTCTCAACACACAGTATGCACAAAGCCTCTAACTCCACACTAAGTTGATTCTACTAGGTCTAGTGTCTCTTTCTTACATCACCTAGATATCTATTTATACTTTACAAAATTGGCCTAAGCATAGGTAAAACCCATGGGCTGACATCCCATACTCGTTACATAAACCCTAAACCCAAAAATCCTTAAAAAGGGACGAGATCCCGTGATCTCTACTTCGCCTTGCCCTCCACCTTTGATCAGCCTGTCGAAGTCCCAAAAATGGTCAAACATGACCAAGTTCTCAAAAACTTGGTAAAGGGCCAACAATCTATATCGAACTACATAAATTAGCTAGGTGATCCTTCCTCTCGTAGGTAGTTTCTTAGTTACTTCTATTTAACTTCTATTGTTAGGATTGTTCTATTCTAGTCAACCACTCTATTGTGGCTATAACCCAAGCCATAGGAGTACATTATCCTCAAACAATTGGCTTCATATAATCTCCCTACAAAAATGGAGTCACTATAAATTAGGACAAATAGAAAACTCAATATATTATTTGTTCTCATTTTTTTATTATAGTGTATAGTGTATATTATAGCTTGTCATTCGAAAAGTATAAGCTCACAAACTCTTAGAATGATTTACAAAGAAAAACATAACATAACATAATGATGTAGATAGTCTCATGTAATATGGGTGGGTAGATAATGAAATATTATATTGGTAAGAGGATAGTAAAATATTAAGTTAAAGTTGACAACAAATGAATTCGTTGATTGGTTGTTAGATGAATATGGAGGGGCCAATAAATAATGGCCTTGCATGTGACTTGTTATTACATTATTTGTACTTGTGCAAATCCCACCAAAAGTTCTTCAAATCTTGCATAACAATATTGGAAAATCCTACCACTGTCACCTTAGTAAGAAATCCCCTCATTAGGAGGAGGTCCACCACAAGGGAGGTTTCCTTGGTGACCTCAAGGGATCAAAGTAGAAATTTTGTTGGCCAATCCTACTGCCCCTCTCTTGATCACATAATATTGGTCTAGGTTAATTAAATAGATGAGGTAAGGATTTGTTTAAGTACATGCCCGAAGCAAGAACACTTTATAGAATATATAGTATGATTTCCAAGTACAAACATGTAATTATTATCTCATTAGACACTAGACAAATGAAAATTGCAATGGCTAGTACAAATTTGCAGCAGTGCACCAGTCTTATTACAACAATATAAATTTGTAACAACAACATTAAATATGCTTCAGAATTGCAACAATTGACAAGGAAAACTTAGCATAAATCCACTAGTTTAATATCCAATTGTTACATGCAATTTTTGGGTATTTTAGGCCACATTTACAAGAGTGTATGTAGAAAATAAGAGTGTATCCATATGGCTATAGCAAAATTTTGCAACAACAACAATTTTACTAGTCAATTAGCTTGAGTTAGTGTTAGTAGAGTTAGTAGGAAGCTTGAGAGAATTAAAATAGAGAGTTTGTTGATCACTTTCACCATAAGAGAGCTTAAAGATTAGTGAATTTGAAGGCTATGGAGTCTTTACAACAACAATAAAATATGTTTGGAGATAAAACTAGAAAATATTTAAGAGGTAGGGCTTAAACTCTAAGGTGTTAGAACATTATGGCATTAGTGTTTAAGCCTTGAGGGGAAGGATTGCTAGAGTGCAAGAACTTTTGGGCTCTAGCAACCTTTTCTCCCTTCTTAATTTCTTCAACTAGGTCACAATCAAGAGTCTAGGGATAAAATCCTAAAGTGATATCACTTTAGAGCTTTAGGATGCTAACCCTAGCAAGGA
>SNQJ01S0147022.1:0-23847 GCA_010110895.2 Picea sitchensis | reverse complement strand
GGCCAAGTTTGTCACATTGTGATCAACACATATTCTCGTCACATTGCAAAGTTCATATATATTCGTCACATTGTGAAGTCCATATATGTTTGTCACATTTAGATGTTACTATGTTTGGTATATTACAATGTTCCTATGTTCGATACATTGCGATGTATGAAATGTTGTCACATAGTGACATTAGGAAATGTGTGTCACATAGAAAGGAGAGGAAATGTACATCACACTGCGACGAGAAGACGATATGAAACACATTGCGATGCGTGTAACCATTCGGTGGATTGCGACATAAATATTCACATTGAGATGACATGCTTATGTTCATCAAATCATGACATCAATTTATGTTCATCACATTGCAATGTTAATATGTTCAATAGATTGCAACATTACTATGTTCATCAGATTTCAATGTGCTATTTCCATTGTGATGTTTGGAAAGGTCTGTCACAATGTGGCAATCATATAGTGCTACAGTAATTTCTTAATATAATTAGGTAAATGTTAAAAATTAAACAGGTTAACAGATGCATTAAAAAATACAAGGAAGTTATGAATATTAAATCACATTCATTGATTTGGGAGGACGACGAAAAATATGCCAACATCTTCAATTGTTAACCATCAGATTAGAATTTTGGATTAAAAGGTGATTAATTGTGCCCATTGCCAATAGGTGTACGCCTTTCAGCATAATTACAGTGCAAACATAACCTCGTGATGAGAAATCATGGTGGTAATTATAACATATATGATGTACTTTGGCATCTTACAATTTGAGGTTGTAAGTGGTAGGGCTAGTAATTTTTATTTATTTATTCACATTAAATTTATCAAATTAAAATTTACAACGTTTACAATCTTTTATTTTGATATATTACTGTAAAGATATCTCAACTTGCAATATATTCATTTTTTTGGTAATGCTTAAAATATCTTTAATATAATTGTATTTTTTTAGTAAATTCAATACAAATATTTAGTTAATTTTTCAACAAATTTATTTTGGTTAGTAAATTTTAATTTGTTGGAAAATTTGTTGGAAAATTAACTTAAAAAAATACAATTATATTAAAGATAAATACAATTATATTAAAGATATTTTAAACATTATCAAAAATAAATAAATATATTGCAAGTTCAGACATCTTTATAGTAATATATTAAAATAAAAGATGGTAAACATTGTAAATTTTAATTTGTTGGAAAATTTACTAATTAATTTGTGTTAAATTTACTAAACAAAAAATACAATTATATTAAAGATATTTTAAACATTACTCCAAAAAAATATATATAATGCTAGAAAAGAACTGAAGAGATATCTATAAGACGCTGCAAGAGGATCGAGATACAGAGAAACGTAGTAAGCATCAGAGATCGGGAATCAACTCAGTGGAACAAAGCGCACTTACATGGAATGGATCCACTAGTGATACCACACCACTCACCACTCCCAAACAAATGAAACGAAAGATAGCTTTCCTACAACACTACATAAGGAATAGCTCATCAACAGGAGCGAAAATAGAACCATGAAACTTCTCCATATCCTATATATATATATATATATATATATATATATATATATATATATTTTACAAGAATGAGACATCCTTACAGTAATATATCAAAATAAAAGATTGTAAACATTGTAAATTTTAAATGATAGTGCGCTCCATTTAATTCTGTAAATGTTTTTAAACTAGGTGTGGGACAAAATAATTAAACAATACTCCTTCCATTAACATACATTCTAAGATTTGATGCAGTTTGTAGTTTTGATTTGAACTTCTGTGTGTGCATATTTATGGCTTTCATTGTGACGTCAAGATCTCATGCTGCTAGTGCTCCTTTCATACTCATAGACTTTTTAATAAAAAGTAATTATTTATAATTTATTTTTAAAAATAATGAACAAAATATATTTAACATGGCTAAATTTATTTAAAAAAATCGTACACTTTCTTTTTACATTACACATACAAAATTGATAAAATTTCAATCCCAATCATAATCTTGCATACAAAATATGAGCTTAACTACATTTATTTTTCCACTATAAATCATTGTGTTGCACGGAAATACGCACTGTAAATCAACTTATAAAATAAGTTTTTCCACTACTTTGTTCAGCATCTGTTATAGGCTACCTCGACCATCGACGATCAAATTTGCACGGATTGCAGGGATGAATATCGACTCACTGAATTGTTACCAGCAGATACTAGTCTTGAATTAGAATTGAATCTTAGCCATGGAAAATTGAAAACTATCTTGCGGGGTATCAGGAAGCTCGTTCTCTCCTTCCAGCCACTGCATTGCCGCTCTCATCGAAGGTCTGCTATGGGCATCCTCTTGGATGCACAGAAAACCGATCTGCAATAATCTGATAGCTTGTTTTCCATCGAAATCATCATCACCTGAAAGTCCCGAATCGATCACCTCTAATTCTCTGCCAACAACAGCCATGGAGACCGCCCAAGCAGGGAAATAACACTTATCAAAATCAACCTGCAATCAAATCAACGCATTGTGAATAACACGAATAACAAAGGAAAATGTTCATGCATGAACAATTCATTGCCGCAGACCATTAGAGGAAGGCGTGACCATTAGAGAAAGGTGTGAGACTGCATGCATCTATATAAAACTCAAAACATAAATTTTTAAAATGAGTATTTTTAAAGGAATAAGCTTTTTTGATGATCTACCAGAAAATGAGATGTCGAGAATAGTTGAGGAAAGCCAGAAAATGAAACACTCAGATAAATTAGGAAATCCAAACGTGATAATCCCAAAAGTTAATCGTTTAAAAGTGGACAATCATATAGTACTACAATAATTTCTTAATATGATTAGGTAAAATGTTAAAAAGTAAACAGGTTGAGATACATTAAAATAAAAAAGTTCTGAAAAATAAAATCACATTCATTGATTTGGGAGGGATGACTAAAATATACCAGGAACTATTCACCTACTCCAAAGCCATCAGCACTACCACCCCTCCACCAACCCCCCACCGCCGCTATATAGTCAACCATTGACAAACGTAATGCCATATAGTCTAAACGTGGTATGTTTAAATCGGTCATATTTTTTCTGTTAATTTTATTCGATATCTGTTGGAATTTATAGTCTAAACGTGGTATGTTTAAATCGGTCATATTTTTCTGTTAATTTTATTCGAGATCTGTTGGAATTGCAAACGTTGTATGTTTTAAGTCGGTCATATTTTTCTGTTATTTTATTCGAAATCTGTTGGAATTGCAAATTTGATTGTAGCACTTAAATTTGGATAATTTAAGTGTTCCAAAAGTTTTTCAGGGCGTTGAATTATTTAAAATGCAATTTGACGATGGGTTCTGTGAATCCCTGCCACCCCTTTGTTAGTTGGGGGTGCTGGTGCTGTGCATCGTTGGATTCGAATTGGATTGAAGTGCATGATTTCTGCACACTCCGGGATTTTGGTGCAAATGGTTTTGCTTAGCCCTGAAATTATAATGACATTACAGGTTGATAGTAAAATTCCACTAAACTTGAATGGTTGAAAGAATAACCAAAACTCGTGAATAATAGTAAAGTTAGTTTCATAACTGGAAAAGTCACACGCTAAGACAAGCTGAGTTTATTGGTAGTGAAAATATCTGAATACACCATACACGTGATTGGAAAACATAGCGAATGAGACAGCATGTAAGTTATACGAAAAATTGTCATGCCAAAACTATATACTGCGTTTTAAACGCACTTCAGGAAAAAAACCCTTGCTATTATTATTATCACACTCTGTTGCAGAATACACATCTTGCTATAATCGACGGCATTCCTTTTATTATTATTACACTCACTCATTACATAACACACTACACAGGCTATACTCACACAACGAATACATAACACGCTATACACGCTCCACCTATCGATGAATACATAACACGCTAAAGTTTATGGCCAGCACAAATTTCCGTCAATTGCCTTAGCCGGAACCGCCTTACCCGTGTCCTCCGCCGCCGCCCGGGCCACCGCGTCCTCCGCCACCGCCACCTCCGCCTCTTCCCGGACCACCGTGTCCTCCGCCGCCGCCTCCAGGACCACCGCCAACTCCGCCTCCTCCCGGACCACCTCGTCCTCCGCCGCGTCGACCACCAGGGCCGCCACCGCCCAGACGAAAGCCGTCACCTTTTCCCACGACGTGACCACCGCCGGCACGATGATCCATTGATTCCTCCACCGAATAGCGGACATCGGTCATGATAGTGAGGGGCAATGAAAATAAAATGGCGAGCACAATGGAGAAATGCATAATCCTCGTGGAACCAGACACCTCCATTCTTGCCTACAGCTGCTGAAACAAACACACCTCGGTAGCTAATTTGAAGAAGAGAATTTAAATGAAATGTATTAGTAACCTTCATTATTTATAATGATCGTTCTGCACGCCCTTCAAGCCCATTTTGTTTTCTAATGTAAGGTATCTATGGTTAACACGTATACACTGAATGAATGCCATTTAAATATTAATCCCGGATAAGTATAAATGTGGCCTGGCTTTATATAACCATAATCTGCTATACCAAACCAAACCACCATAAACTAGCACAGCCGCGAGTTGGCGGCTGAGAATGCCGAAAGGGTGCACAGCTGAAATCCGTGGCAATCTGTGGTGAAAATGATGAAGAAAGACAGAAAATGAAATGCACATGTAGTCAGAAAATGAAACGCTTGGACACTTGAAATCTAAATGGTAATTTGAAGGTTAATCATTTAAGCGTGGCAATCATATAGTGCTACAGTAATTTCTTAATATGATTAAGTATAAATGTTAAAAGTAAACACTTGGGGTAGCGGATTAGATTTCAGAAAATACAAAGAGGGAGTTGTGAAGAGTAAATCATTCATTTGATTTGGAAGGGCGACTAGATATGCCCGTATCTTCAATTGGTAACCATCAGATTACAATTTTAAATTAAAAGCTGATTAATTGTGCTCATTGACCAGTAGATGCATGCTTTAGAGAGGCGAAAACTATGGGCAATGATGGACAAAATTAATCCATGGCCACCTTCAATCATGGGCAATGGCGCAAAATCAATCTGGGCCCACCTTATACTATGGGCAATGACAACAAAATTAATCTATCGCCAAATATTGATATGGCATAGTGCAAGTCTCTTTCACTTCACCGACTTCAAATTTAACCCCATCTTGTCTATGAATAGATTTGTAGTTTTTCTTTTTAATTAAAGCATGAAGATATATCTTCAGGTATATCTTCACTGATTTACAGTAGGATTAAACAAATAAAAAAATGTTGGAACAAATGTCGTGACATCCAGGACAGAGTCCATATTGATCAATTTCGGGAATCGTAAATAATAATTAAACTATTGTAACCCAATGGACTTTACGACCTTAGAAGTTTTGACCGTGAGCAAGCACAGAATTGGATGAGTATGCGTCTCACTCTCTGCAATTGTTATATTATGGTGTGTGTTTAAGTTCTTTGGTATGACATGGTAGCAAATTTCCATCACCCCGATAAAGATCCTTTAAAAATGAATTGCATACCCTCGCCACATAATTTGTTTCCTTATAAAATATGGAAATGATGACCAAATTTCCCTTGCTCCGATAAACATGAAAATGCAATTGTACTCGCATTTTCATGTGGAGAATCTTTGGTATTGCTTTGGAGGTAGTGCTTATTTCCGACATGGTGGCCAAATTTCCACCGTGTATTGCTTCGGAGGAGTACCGAAGATTGATTCGCGAATGTTGCGTGACTTTCAAAGGAGATTGTCGCCGAAAACTCCATATCAATGTTTTAAAGAATGTGCATGCAATGGAGATTTGCTTCCATGAGGAAGCAACCACACTTCCATTGTGGAATCTTTAGGTGATGGCATGTTGAGCAACCACACTTCCATTGTGGAATTTTTAGGTGATGGCATGTTGTGTTGGGGTCACATTGAAAAAACATAGTGTTGGGGTCATACTGAAAAAACATAGATTAACATTTGACTTGTTATCATTGACTTCCAAGATAGAGTATCTCTAAAGATTGTTTAGAGTTGAGAGTCAGTGAGTAGAGGTTTACATTGTGGAACAAGCAAACATCTAAATCTAGAGCCATAGTCAAATTGAGTGAAGGATGGCAAGAAAAGTTTTAACCCAACTCTTCCTTGATAGTACAATGTAGGGGGGAGAAGTTTCTATTATATAGGAGATGGTTGTCTAGATCTAGGAGTTGGTTACATCTGATTCTCTTATCTCCAATTAAACTATAGGTTAGGTTCAATATCAATATTATAAAAGCGTGAAGTTTAATACAATGGCAAGGTGGAAAGAGACATAGGTGGTTGGACATATAAACATTCCCTTAGATAACTTTACATTTCCCCTTTCTGTGTATCATAGCCACTTTAGGTGCTCATGCTAAGTCAATCTTAGTTCTTTGATTAATTGCAAAATAACAATGTTTACAAGCATTCAAAATCACCATGGCATGTCTACCTCATGAATTATGGTGTAAATAAGGCATAGTAAAAATATATACACAAAACATTTAAAGGCATGTCTAGATTAAGTTTGGAATCGTAAAGGGGTTGAAAACATGACATTATAATGACGGCTTACGCCCTACTGCTGACCGCGATAAAGCTCTCCACCCGGGACCTCTTTCAACCATGGTGAAGGGTTAAGCTCTTTCAACTCCCTGGGATGTCTTCTACCTGATTGCTCTTCGGCGATCTCCCTTTTCGTTAATTCCGGAAATCAGGTTTTTCCAGTTAGCGAACCTTGTGTACACTTCTGCGTGCAATGTGAAACCTACGAAGATCGATCCTCGATGTCAGCGGTCCAGCCCTTCATGTCGGGGATTTCCCTATTGGAAATCGGTAGATGAAAGGTGGTAATTAACTTACCTTTCAAAACCCGAGCGCCGATGTCGCGATGCTACGTGCTGTCCTCGCTCGTTCTCCGTGGGGACCGCCATTTCGGGACCCGTTGTTTCGTGCTCCCTTCACCGACTTGGCCTTAGAAGTGCAAGTCCACGACTCCTCGGGATCGTGCCACACAATCCCCTCCGACAATCGGCGGCTCGATCAAATCGGAAGTAGCAACTTCAGCGATGTCGGCGTGCATGCAACTGCACTTTCGCCAACCTCGATATCACGGATAATGCGATAGCGGCCCGAGGTTCTGCAGTAGCACTGCCGAGTTAACTCTTCGAGTTCAAGTCGTCGATTCTCTTCCTCTTGGTATCCTCCCAAACCTCCAAACTTTCCCTTGGTTCAAAAATTCCCGGTTTGTTCCTACATGAGCGGAACTATCTCTGAGCGAATTCTCGACTCGAGACCTGAAACCTTACCGTGCAGCAGCTCCACCTTCAACAACTTTCAAAGTGTTGAAGTCTTCCATCATTCACGGCTTTCCGCAGTCCGCGGCAACTTTAACCTTTCTTTTCCGGACTTACTCGCGAGACTTCAATTTTGCAATTCCTGCGCGGTTTAGAATATCCCAACTCAATCACGGTGAAGTCGAATAAGGACTTCAATGTTGAACCTCCTCGACGCACCCTATGTGGAGGAATTCGGTACCTCTATCGGGGAATATCACAGTTCAACGATTGAAACACTTGGAAGTTATTCTCTCGGTTTGTTGATAGGCAAATGCAGCAAGCGACATAAAAGATAAGCATAGACAGAAGCAAACATGCACAAGCATAATGTCAGCAACACATAGAGATCAAACACACCCATGAAATTGAATCAAAGCTTTCCTGGCTAAATTCAATGTACGTACATGGGTTTTCTTCACAAGCTCTCTGCTCTGTTCTTTCTTCTCTCAATGCTAATGCTTGGGTAAATAGAGTGAATTTACAATGTACAAAGGAGGTGCCTATATTCCGTTTCCCTCTCGAGAAAGCAAAAGCTGTCTAATCTACGGTTAATTCCTATCTAACAACATTAAAACTGATAAATGCCTTCCTATCTATATTACACTACAAGTGCGCTCGGCTTTGAACGCCTTCATTCGAATGAAGCAACAATCTTCAATTCAAAAATGTATCTTGTTGGCGTTGTCCATTTGTATGTTCTTTACTCCATGTATTTGAACAAACGATGATGCATAGATGCTCCGCATCATACTCCTCGGCTCAAAAGATTTCGTGGGCTCCTGCCCATGAGCTCCACTTACACTAATATACCCATGCTTACGTAATATCCTTTGCCTCTGTTTCCCGGTGGCATCCTCCCGGGTGGTTCTTCACTTTACCGGTATTCAAAATATTGCTTTCTCGGTCTTTCTTCCAACTCTTTTATCCAGTATGCACTCCGTCTGAGGCTTCTGTGCCATTGGAAACTGCTTCTTCCATTGGATGGTTGGTTCCTCAACACTTCCAGCTTTTGCATCTTCGGCCTTATATGGGTGGTCAGAGACATTAAACTCATCGGTGATATCGTGCCCTCACGGCAACTCAAGCTCATATGCATTCTCTCCGAACTTTTCTACGAGTTCTGCACGGCCAGATCTTCTTCATCTTGAGCTTGTTGTATGTTCCCCAGGAACCTTTCTTTTCTCAAGTCGCGCTAGAACCATGTCCCCAACCTCAAGCGCCTTTTCCACCGATGTCGACTCTGCTTGTACTTTTGATTAAGCCCTCTGCGTCGGTACGCTTCACGGAAGTGTGTAGTTCTTGCATCAACCTGCTTGAATTCTTATTTCCTTAGCGCTAGTTTGGGGCGCATTGCGGCTCCACGAGCTTCAGAAACTCCTCTTAGTTGTGTCCCATACAAAGATCTGAAATGGGCTCTTACCGTACTCAATTCCTTTGAATGCGTTATTAGCAAATTACGCGTGGTAGGATCTGATCCCCAGCTAACGTGATGCTTTCGATCACGAGCTTCTCAATAATCCCAAGCGGTTGACTGCTTGATGCGTAAAAGTGCATTAGCGGATGGTGGCGAATGCTAAGTTAGGTCCTAGCTTCTTCCATAGCATCAAAATGACCTATGAATTTGTATCGATCCAAGACTATGCTTCGGCAATCCATGGAATGTAGAATCTCTTTGAAAAACAAGTTAAGTGATGTGGAGTTTACGTCGGTAGTCCTTATGACCACGGAATGAAATGTGCCATCTTGAAAACTCTGTCCGCGACTACAAAAAATGGAATCCACTCCTCATTTGTGTTCTCGGTAAGCCCAACACGAAGTCCATGCTAATGGCTTCCCATGGCCTCGCAGGTATGGGAAATGGCTGATAACCACGTGTTCTGCCTCCGACCCTTTGCATGTTGACATATCTGCGTCTATCAACAAACCGTTTAACATCTGATCGCATGCCCGATAATAATAAGATTAAACCAACTTGGCGAATGTCTTGTCATGTCAGAAATGACACCTTTAAACTTGCATTGTTTTCCTTCACCAAATTCTCTCATAGAGCAATCCGGAAAGCACAATTGGTTGCCTTTGAAAAACAATCCATCATGGACCATAAAGTCGATCCCACCGGACTCAGATCTCGAGAACTAGGTTCTTAGGCACGCTTCATATGCCTCACCAAAATTCGGCATCACGCATACGTAATACTTTAAATTTTCAGGTTTGATACAATTCGCAGCAATAAACTTTTTGGCTCAAGGCATCAGCCTTCTGTATTCGCCGATCCCTTTGAAATGCTTTATCACAAATGTAAGTCTGCATGCTCTACCCACTTGGCATGCTTACGATTCAACTTCTCACGACTCCCGCAGGCTGCAATCGCGATGATTATTCTTTGTATAAAGCGAATTCCTTGGGTATCAAGTAGTATCCACTTTTTCAATGTATGTATGATGGCAGAACTCCTTATAGATGCGTTGGAATTATGACTTAAGCATCATCCAACTTCACCGGTAATACCTTGGTGCGTCATCGACTTAAAACCCACTCAGCGGCATACCCAGCGGCGTCGCACTTCACAGGTTTTAGAAAATCGGCAGCTAACTTACGAATTAGGCGCTCGGTAATCTTCGCTTCAACGGTTGAATCTCCTCTCGATACCGGTACGTCCAATGAAAAACCTTATGCCTCTTTTTCACAATGTCCATCATTCTTTGCGATTCCACTAAAATTGCGAATGAACTTCCGGTAGAAGCTCACCAACCCGTGAAAGCTCCTTACAACAAAAACGTTTCTCGGCGATGGCAAATTCCTGATCACATCAACCTTATCAGGATCCATCTTCAGATGCGTTATTGCAGGAAATTACAAAGCCCAAAATAAATGAGTTTGCATGAATGAGAATTTCTTCAAATTGATCGGCGACTTCTCCTACTGATCTTCTCATCACAATGGCCAAATGCCTCAAGTGTTGATTGGTCTTCTTTGAAAATCAATAATAATACCGTCCAAGTATCACGACCACAAATTTGATGAATTCCACATAAAGACTTCATTCATCAGTCTCATAAAATTTCTTGGCGTGTTTGTCAAACCAAGCGGCATGACCCGATACATTGGTACAAACCCTCGTTTGTCTTGAATGATGTCTTCATTCATCTCCCTCTCTCATCCGGATGCGATGATATTATCGCTCTTGAATCTATCTTTGAAAAATAATTTGCCAAACTTAGGTAATCCATCAGAATTAGTCCATTCTGGCGATTAAAATCGTACTTGATGGTAATTTGATTTTATCGCCCTGGGGTCTATACACATCCTCCAGCCTCCATCCTTCTCGGACTCAGATGCGTCGAACAACACATGGACTTAAACTCTCTCTCACTAGTCCCTTATCTGCCAGATCTTGTACCTTCCTTTTGACCTCCTCATTTTCCCGCGGCGTTAATTTGTATGCGGCCTTGTTCGGTAGGCTTGTTTCGGGTATGAGGTCAATGTGGTGACTCACTCCTCATCGGTGGCAAGTAGGCGAGGTAGTTAGATCCCGCAGTATCTGACCCGAACTCTCCCGGTAGTTCCTGAATCTCCTCGGCAAGTCGTCCACTCTTGTACAAGTCAGGACAATCCTCGGTTTCGACAACAAAGGGTGTGGATTTTCCTTCTTCTTAACCTCGGTAGAAGTTCCTTTCCACTCATGAAGTATACGTCTTGCGGTTACTTCCGACTTCACTTCCTTATCCTTCCTTGGGATTAATGTATGTGTTTTCCCATCCTTCTCCAAAGGTGTATGTGTTCATCCTCCCATCATGAACAACATTTACGTCAAAGCGCCATGGTCTTCCCAATAATACATAGCCGAACATCCATGGGAATGACATCCTGAGAATTTCATCCCTATATTCACCCATTTAAAATTGACCAAGCATTGCCCTGTAACACATACACGGTGTCCTTTTTGTAGCCATGTCACTTTATATGGGCTCGGGTGTTTTGTCGTTTTACCGATCGACTTCTCCACCATCTCGATTGAGAATGATATTATCGGTGCTTCCCCACTATCCACTATGACCTTGCATTTCCATCCCGTGGTCTTGCAAAATTAGATCCGGAACGATCGGCATCTACGGTATGTCCACCTCTTTCGGTTTGAGAACCTTTATTACCTTGTCGGCCGACTTCCCACTTCTAGTTTCTTCGTTCTCATCGTCACGCCTCTGCACCTTAGCAACATGAGCTTTTCCTCTATCCATCTTTCTATCACGGAAGGTCCATGGCTTTATGACCGTCTTTACCACACTTGAAGCATGTGATAATTCCTCCTCGACCTATCCCTCTACCTCGGGTACGAGGAAAAAATGTTCACGTCGGCATATCAACCACCCTGCTCTGTATGCTACCCCCTCTGTTCAGCATATTGTTGTCCTCACTGTGAGGTTCCACTTCTTTCAACTTTTCCCTGAGGTATCTTCCAATCATGGAGCTACAAATTCTTCTGGGCAGCAGCACGCTAGGCTTACGCCTGCGCCCACCGGTGTCCCCAACGGCTTCGACTTTCTCTTGACTTTAAGAGCCGTAAATTACGCATCCTGAAATTTGTTGGGATGGTGACCATGATCGAATTCATCCTGAATGTGTCATACCAGACCATTCGGATATCTGCGCTATCTTTGGGTGCATCACTTTCGATTGACCGAAACGGATATTTGAGCCTAGCAGAATTCCTCGGTGTGTACTCCTTCCTTGTCATCATCTTACAATGCCGGGTTACGCATGCGCTGAGCAGTGATCGTAATCCCTGAATGAACCGCCTTCATCGGGCGATCATCCGATCCGACTTTGATCTTGTTTTCCTTTGGGCGGCTTGTGCGTACGGCTTCGTCCCACCATGAAACATGTCCTTTCAGCTTCGTGGCGGCATGCCTTACCTTCTTGTCCTCTTCGATATCGTCATTGTCCAGTAGGTGTCAGTGCTTTCGGATCCAATCCGACGCTCCTGCGCATTAGACTTCCACCATGGGCGAATGTCCGTCTTGGTCTTGAGCTCATCTGGCGATGGCTCGATCAACCTACTCTTTGTTGATCGCGTCTTCTCGCGAGGCTTCCTCTGCGTTAGCGTCGGCCTCCTCTTCTACCTCCAGTCAGCGAATTGGCGCTCGGCTGCGTCTTTGGGTGGTCTCCATTTATTCAAGCCTATCTCGGAGATCTCTCACCTCTCGCTCCATCTCAGCATTACTGGCGGCCTTCCCTAACCGGGCATCCACAATGTACGATCAGGTGACTTCCTTTCTCTCTTGGGCGGCATTATGTCTCTTCTTTCCTTTCTTCAGAAAGCAAAGGTACTCCAGCTGCGATACCACTTGGCGGCAACTTGCCTCTGCGACCGCGATGCGGCTCTCCGCGAGTTACCTCTTTCAACCAGGCCCGAAGAGTCATCTCTTTCAACTCCCTCGGGATGTCTTCTACCCACGGTGCTCTTCTCGGCGATCTCCTTTAGATCAATCCGGAATCCGGGTTTGGCGGATTAAGTGAACCTTGTGTTACTTCCGTTACCCAGTAATGGCTTCGAATCCCGATCGATGTCAACGGTCAACCCTTCTATGTATCGAGGATTTCCTGCTCCGGAATGTCGGCGGATGAAAGGTGGTGATTAACTTACCTTTCAAAACCCGACGCCCGTGTGTGATGCCGATGTCGCCGTTCCGTCTGGGTGGGACCGCCATTTCGGGACTTATTTGACTTCTCCGTTATATACGACTTGGCAAAGTGCGAGTCCCGATCTCGGGATCTCGTTAATCCTCAGCGATGCGATGGCTCAAATGGAAATCGCCAACTGCGATATCGTAGGTACGTGCAACTCTTACTCGCTAACCCCGATGAAGATGCGTCGCGGCGGGTTCTACTTGTGCTGCGGAGGTTAACTCTTTCCAGAGTTCAAAATTAAGTGATTCTCTTCCTCTTGAGAATCCTCGGGCTTCTAATCTTTTCCTTGGTTCAATATCTCCCAGGACTGTTCCTACATGGGCAGCGGAACTATCTCTCCTGAGCTGAATTCTCTCTGGCTCCTTTAGAAACTTCGGGCGTGATGCCTGCATTCCACCTTCAACAACTTTCAAAGTGTTGAAGTCTTCGAGGTTCTGCGCCTTCACAGTCACAACAACCCCAGCCTTTCTTTTCTCAGAACACGAGACTTCAATTCAGCCTACACTTCACCTGCACGGTTAGAATATCCCAACTCAATCCTGGTCATCAACAATAAGAGCTTCACGGTTGAACCTCCTCAACACACCCTATGCGGAGGAATCCAACTGCACCCTATGCAGGAATATCCCGGGTTCAACGGTGAAACGCGGAACTTATTCTCTCTCATTCTCGGGTTCGAACACGATGAAGGCCCGATCACATAAGCAACATATGAAGATAAGCATAAAGAGAAGGAAGTATGCAACAACATAATATCAACAACGCGTAGAGATCAAATTACACCCATGAAGTGGATCAAAGCTTTTCCTATTAATTGAATATGCGGCGCATGGAGTTTCTTCACCAAAGCTCTACGCTTTCTGTTCTTTCTTCTCTGATGCTAATCTTGAATAATGAGAATGAATTACAATGTACAAAGGAGGGTGCCTATATTACGTTTTCCCTCACGAAAGTAAAAAATGTCTAATCTCGGTTGAATCTATCTATGACATTAAAACTATTAAAAATGCCTTCCTATCTATATGTTATTTTAATACGTAATGGCTCAACTTTGAATGCCGATTAAATGGTAGAGCAACAATCTTCAAAGTAATTCAAAATGTATCTTGTTGTCCGGTATGTTCTTTACTCAGCGAACAAACGATGGCGTCGTGATGCTCCTGCATCACATTACAACAACCTTCTAAGTCACTCAACCCAACACATTCTCTCTCATGGCTCAACCAATCTACTCTCTATAGAGCATTCTAGGCACATCGTCCAACCATCAAATGGCTGAGGCTCTCTTACACTGCCTTACACAACATAAGGAATATATTATCTTTCTCTACTCCACAATGCCCTACACAACATAAGGAATATATTATCTTTCTCTACTCCACAATCTATTGGGGATATTTTTCCCTTCCAATACTCTTTAGAGTAGGAAAAAAGAGTCTAATCTATTGAATTCTTTCTACAAATAGCCTACAAGAATAATGCTTATCCCTTAAGCCTCCAATGAGCATCAAATACATAGTGGATGAAGGATTTCTAACTTTCCCATCCTCTATACTCTCCTACAACCATTTATATCCCATGCAAGGTATGCAAATTCCTTTTTCATGATTCTAATTTTAGTCAATTTCGTCGATTAGTTCTTAGTTCGTAAAGGAGAACACACCATGAGGAGTGTAGATCTTAAACATGAGAAAGTGATACAATGAATGACAATGAGAGAATTGAGGAAATTATGGTTGACTTTTCTTCTAGCAAAAGAATGCACCAATCTTAAACTTCCCCATAATGATTACACTTAACCCATGTTCCAATAACTACATTAGTAGACCTCCCCACCAACCTCTATATGCATTTAATGATTGGATTTCTAAGTGAGGTGGATAGATTCATTTAAGGAACTTATGGAAAAATAGATGAAATCTTAGGTTAACACTTGGCAATAGGGGTTATTTTCCCATAGACCCCTTTCCTCTTACAATCTAGTGGAATTATTTCCCCTCTCATGCTCTTCACAACCATCTTGGACCATTATATATTATATTCCAGTAGTAATATTTACATATCTTGAGTTCAATGTGGCAAGCCTACCAAGTGGTCCATAAAAATATATTTATATCATTTACATGCTTCACCAATTGGGCCTTAGCCTTAACCTCTACGCTACAAATCCTTACTAGCATATTTGCATCATTTACAAACGAAGTCATTTATATAATAAGCTCAAATGGCCTCACTCCCATCATTATAATCATAATTTATAATTTATACATAATCTAATCCAATACATTTCAAACATCAAAACCAAAGTATTACATTATCAATACATTAACCACTTCTATCGTTATATGTTCCTAATGTATTAATACACATTAATACTATGTTAAAGCATATTCTAATTAGTTCTATAGGTAAACAAAAATGAATTATCACATTAGAAAAATATAAATGGAAAGGCATAGACATAACAAACACTAAAAAAGGAAAAAAAAATAGAAGAATTACTACCTTTTCTAAACTATTAAGATATAAAGTCCTCCCTCAAAAGATTGATATTGATATTGAAGATTTCCCATAAAAATTGAAAAAAAATTAAAAAGTCTTCCAACTTTTCCCAAAACTTTTCAAAATCTTTATTAAACCATTAAAGATGTATTACTCTCAATATAATTAGTCAAGAATATAACCTCTTACTACAAAATTAAAGTATTATAATTTTTCCAAAATATAAGTTTTTCCTACCCTAAATAAAAAATAAAATAAAATATGTCAACATAACCTTCTTTAAACCATTTAAATGTAATATTCTCAATATTCAAGAATATAATCTCTCATAAAATAATAAAATATTATAATTTTTCAAAAATATAAATATTTCCTACAATGATATGTTAAGCATAAAATAAAATATACCAACATAACCATTTGGCCCTCCTGGGAATTATATATATATCAAACTGGACGAAGGTTCCATATGTACAGCTAGATTACTCTACTTGTGGAACAAAATCAAAGTATAAATAAACAAGGATTGATTAATATAAAAACTTGTTAGTGGAAATATTATAATTTTTCAAAAATATATAAAACTGCGCGAAGGTTCCATATATACAAAAATAATATAAAAAGAGCTTCGAATGATTACTTAGTCTTTATTTTTGACAATTGTATGGTTACAGCGCACGCTCATGGATTTTTGGGCCATTCAACAATTATATAGATGTTATAGTAAATTGTTCCTCACCCCATACAACTTGCTTGGCTGGCCTTTCCATTTCCCTATGCAGACTTGAAGTTCCCTTTTGTACTTCCCAGAGCCAAAATGTTAGGGACCTAACCCCTTACGTAGGTAGAATAATGCATTCCGATGTAATAAATGTCAATATTAAAAAAGCCTTGCAATAGGGTAAAATAAATCGAATGTAAGAAGACCTAATAGAAGCTTCCTCTTCTAGAAGGATCTTCCTCTAGATGATTCTTTAAACCATTTAAATGTAATATTCTCAATATTCAAGAATATAATCTCTCATAAAATAATAAAATATTATAATTTTTCAAAAATATAAATATTTCCTACAATGATATGTTAAGAATAAAATAAAATATACCAACATAACCATTTGGCCCTCCTGGGAATTATATATATATCAAACTGGACGAAGGTTCCATATGTACAGCTAGATTACTCTACTTGTGTAACAAAATCAAAGTATAAATAAACAAGGATTGATTAATATAAAAACTTGTTAGTGGAAATATTATAATTTTTCAAAAATATATAAAACTGCGCGAAGGTTCCATATATACAAAAATAATATAATTTTTCAAAAATATAAATATTTCCTACAAGAATGAACATAAAACTTTCTTAGTGGCTATATGAATGTGCCACGTGGTTTCCCTTAAACTGGAGATGCGGGGTATCGATCCCCGTACCTCTCGCATGCTAAGCGAGCGCTCTACCATCTGAGCTACATCCCCAAGTGACAATATTTTTTATGATGCTTTTTTAGTTATATGTTTAGGTCAGCACTAAGAGTTACATTTCTATGAGGCATGAACTTCGATGCATTAATTTTGACTGCTCAGATGTATATTTCCTGAAACCGATCCACATTATGTCTCTATGGTGCGGCAAAATCATGTTACAAACGAAAGCCGTGGCTGGGAATCGAACTTGAGTTATATATGTGACACGCATAAATATTTATCTTTATATTACAATTATTAATGTTTAATAAATGATTTGTTTAAGAGATGGATCTTAATTGAATTTAGCTTTTTTATCTATTTAAAGGAGAATATTTTTATGCCCCTGGATTGTATAATGATAATATTTAATATTTATGATTATATCCATTTAAAATGTTTCCTACCCAATTTTAAACTAAATATGTCGATATTTCCCTTCCTATTAATATTTTATATAATCAAAAAATTAATAATCAACCTACCACCACAAAGAAACCCGGAAGAAAATCCCAAAGGAACAAAAGAGAATCGGTTGGAAACAGAGAAAAAGAACTGGGCATTCAAAAAACAATAGAGGAGGCATTAAAAAAAGATGGAAAATCTGGGAAAAACAAGGTAGCCCAACACAAGGGAGTAACTTCACAGCCCTCAAAAGAGTGTCACCAAAATCCACTGATAAATGAAGAAAGTCGTCTCTTGGAATTGCAGAGGACTAGGAAGAAGGGACAAAAAAGAAGAAGTCAAAAAATTGTTACAAATCGAAAAGCTCTCAGTGCTCATGCTCCAGGAGACAAAAATGAGGGATCTGGAAACCCTCCAAGAATTTCAAAAAGATTGGAAAAAAGGGGAAGTAAAAGTAGTTAGCTCTAGAGGGGCCTCGGGAGGAATAAGAACTTTCTGGAATGCAGAGGAATTCAACCTAAGAGATCAGGAGCAAACACAATTTTGGCTGATTGTCAATCTCCTCAAGAAAGATTCAAGTATGCTCTACTCCATAATAAATGTTTATATGCCAAACAACTATATGGAAAAAAAATAATGTTGGCAATCCCTTCTGGATCTGGCCTTTGATAATCCCCCCCGAAACCTTATCATTGTCAGTGACTTTAACACAACCAGAGGCCTAAAAGAAAAACGACGTGGATCTGTTGTGAGAGATCAATTCCAAGAAAGACTAGACGATCTTATATCGGATTTGGATCTCTTTAACGTCCCTTCGGATAAAGGAATGTTCACTTGGAACAATAGAAGGGAAACACTAGGGAACATAGTGGTAATATTTGATCGCTTCCTAATCAACAACTCATTTTTGTCTCTTCTAGACAAACCTTGCTCCTCAAATCTCCAATGGGTAGGGTCGGACCACCGACCTATTAGACTAACCTTCGAAACTCAAAAAAATTGGGGGCCCATCCCCTTCAGATTTAATCCTCTTTGGCTGGATCGCCCGGAGATCATCTAGTCCATCGCTCAAACATGGAATCAGTGGATCACAGGTTCACCCAATTACATTTGGGACCAGAAACTAAAACTGGTAAAATATTACCTAAAAATCTGGGCAAAAAACTCAATGCAAAGCAACGCCGGGGACAAAAAGCTTCAACCTGAAAACTTGGAGGAGGAAATGGAAACAATTGATATCTAGCAAAGCCACATCATAAGGGAGCAAAAAACTCATAAGGAATACATGCAAGCGCTAGCAGAAGAGGAAATCACCTGGCGCTTAAAGTCCAGAATYCTGTGGTTGAAAGAAGGGGACCATAACACCTCCTTCTTCCACAGACAGACAAAAGTCAGAAATTGGGAAAATCAAACCTCTGAAATCAAAACCCTAGAAGGGGAAATCCTAAAAGACTTCAACCAAATCAAACATCAAGCTTCAATGCATTTCCATAATCTGTACACCACATTTGGTAGAGTTGAAGAAGAAATAGCAGATTCATTTCTCAGACACATCCCTGGTAAGGTTACATAGGAAGACAATACACATCTTGATAGGCCAATTGAAGAAGTGGAAATACTAAAATATCTAAACCAATTCAATGAAGACAAAGCCCCAGGACCAGATGGCTTCACTCTCCACTTCTACAAAAAGTGTTGGCACATAATCAAAAAGGATTTCATAAGGATGATAATATTCGTCCACAAGTCAAAAAAATTGGGAGGAGCTACCAACTACTTCTTCTTAGTACTCATCCCAAGAGAAATTGGAGCCTCTTCCCTGGAACGGTTCAGACCCATCTCTTTATGAAATATTTCCTACAAAATTATTTCCAAAATAATCGCCAACAGGTTAAATCCTCTTCTCACATCACTAATCCTCCCAAGCCAAGGAGGATTTGTGGTAGGGCGCCAAATATGAGATAACTTTATCCTGGTCCAAGAAGCAATTCATGCCAGCAACTCTCGAGGGGAATTGGGTATGGCAATAAAACTTGATATGGCGAATTATTTTGATAGAGTAGAGCACAACTTCCTATTTAAAGTCATGAAAATTTTTGGCTTCAACTAAAACTTCATTTCCTGGATGGAGTCCTGTATTGGCTCCCCTTGGATTTCTCCTCTCTTAAATGGAAGACCTGCTCCTTTCTTCAGAGCCTCCATAGGATTAAGGCAAGGATGACTTCTATCCCCCCTCCTTTATGTGATCATGGCTGATTCCCTAAATCACAATCTAGAAAGGGAAAGAAACAATGGCCCAATCCCAAGTATCAAAATCGCCCAAGGGGTCAAAAGAATGAATCACTCCCAGTTTGTTGACGACACAATCCTCTTGAGAAGGGCCTCAAAAATAATGGCTAGAAGACTATTACAAGTTCTCGACACTTTTATTTTAGTCTCGGGAGGGCTCCTAAACAAGGAAAAGTGTCAAATCTATGTTTGGAATGTCGCATCAACCATCAGAGTAGGAATCGCTCAAATAATGGGATTCGACATCGCTTAGGATTGGAAATCCTTCAAATATTTGGGTCGTCCTCTGTGTTTAAAAGCGCTCCCTGGCGAGTTTTGGCAGATGTCTCTCCAAAAGGTTAAATAAAAGATGGAGTCTTGGGGATCAAGATGGCTCAATCTAGCAGGAAGGGTGGTCCTAATCAAATCAGTTCTCGTAGATCTCCCCATATTTCAATTGTCCTCCCTTCTAGATCCAAAGGGAATCCTAAAAGATTTGGCACAACTTATTTGCAAATTCTTATGGCAAGGAAAATCTAACCACAAAAAATTCCATCTTGTGTACTGGCATACATTTACCTTGCCCAAAAAAAGTGGGCGACTTGGAATCAGAGATCCCGAAGTCACCAATATAGCAATGGGACCTAAAATTCTTTTGAGGATAGTCACAGGAAAAAAAGGAATGGTGGAAAATGGCTCTAATAAAAAAACACAGGATGGGTAAAAGAAAAAGAAGCATGGACAAAACACAATACCCCCAAGCAGAATCACAAATCTGGAAACTAATAAGGGTTGCTACTCCATTCTTCAAGGAACATCTCTCCTAGATTCTGGGAAATGGTAAAATGATCAGAATCTGGCAAGACCCAATACTAGGAGTGGATCTCAATTCTTGTGAAGCAGAAACTCGCGATCTAAAAAGATGGATGCTAGATGAACACAAATTCACCTTCTATGATATTTCAGCCTGGAACGAGAATGGAAACTCGAAGGATTGGAATCTGGGGATAGTAAATGAACACTTAATCAGTCAGGCATAACTTCTGATCTCTCACCTGAAAGGGGAATCCCCCATCCTTAATGACACTCCAGACTGTCGGGGCTGGGGAATAAATGGATACTTGGTAAAAAAAGGATACAACATGCTTCTCTCCTCTACGAGAGTGTTTCATCACTCAGCAAAGTGGAAAAATGTTTGGAGCCAAGACTCCCTCCCCAAAGTTAAATTCTTCACTTGGTATCTAGCCCATGGGAAAATACTCACGGTAGAGAATCTTATGAAAAGAAGCTTTCATGGCCCATTCAACTGTCCACTGTGTAAAAGAAACCAAGACAATATTCACCATCTCTTCTGGAATTGCCCCTTTTCACAAACAGTTTGGAAAGTGGCCTTCGGAGGCATGTCTAGAAAAATAAGATGGCCTTCAACCCCCAACCCCAGCTTGGGGAATTGGGATAAGTATTAACATGGATCTTTCAAGGAAAAACCAGTCTTGAAGTGTATTTGGAGGGTTGTCCCCAAGTTTGTTTGTTGGCACATATGGCTGGATTGAAACAAGAAAATTTTCCAGGGGACCGTATCTCCCCCCCAAAGTGTAGCTGCCAAGGCCAAATTTCTCCTCTCGTAAGTTATGAACTCAAAACATCTAAACATAGAAGACCTAACAAATTGGAACGCCCTGGAAAAATAGTGGATGGAATGTTTTAATCTACAATCTAGTAAGCCTCCAACCTCGGTTCATAGATCGTGCTAGCAGCTTCACAATATCCAAAACATAGAAATATGGATCCAAAAACAACAAGTTCATACTCTTTGTTTTGATGGTGCTTCAAAGGGAAACCCAGGGGAGGCAGGTGCGAGGGAGGGGGGGGGGTCTCTTTTAACCCGGAGGAAAAAGAACCCGAAACTATGATTGGAATCTCGGGACGGATACTAACAACAAAGCTGACGCCTATGCATTGCTAAAAGGAATTCAACTCACCCAGACCCAGCAAATCCGAGAACTGAACGCCCTTGGAGACTCCAAAAATACAATAAGAATGATGGTTCATGGGTCCAACCCAAGAGATTTAAGACTAAAACAAATAATGGATAGAATAAGAGTGGAATATCAAGACATAAAGATAACTTTCTACCACATTATGAGAGAAAAAAACAAAGAAGCAGATAAAATGGCGAATGCAACCATTGGGAAAATGCTTGGATCCTTAAGTGTGGAAGGAGTGGAAACTTCAACCCCCCTATTCTAATGCATAATATGATTGAGTGCCAATCTGGAAAAGATGAGGGAGGTGTTAGGAGGCACCTCATCGTGGCCTTAAGAAGAAATGAAGGACACAAGAACAGGAGATGGGCTTGGGCTCTTCAAGTCGCTACCTCAAGAAAAACCATGGGGAGCAAGCAAGCGAACACAAGCGGGAGTGGGGCTCCCAGAGTTTGGAGAACACACCCACCCAGGTGGAGGAGTTGTGTTGACAACATAGATGGTGGGGAGATAGCACTAAAACACGTGGAGCAGGGAAGCATAGGAACACGAAGGTGGCAAGGTAGATTAAGTCACATCACTCAAGGCAAAGTGGCGATTAATGGAATAAGTAGTTTAATCATGAAGCGAAAAGCTCAAATGGTCCATTGTCCAACGTTCATGGGTTTTTATGTCACTGAGGACTAGAATAGGATGGATATGGTACGATAAATCCCTGCCACACAACTTACTCACCATTTCGACATCGGAAACACCTCCAAGCCTGTGATCATGGAGATTGATGGAACTATTCGCAAGTAAATTCTAGCGAGCAAGAATGTTTGCACGTTCATATAATTAATGGATTCATTGGAGATAATGGCCCCGTCCTCTCCTGGGTAAATTCATATGCACTTCATCTCCTTATAGACGTCCAGATTCTTATCATCCAAAGCCGTCCCTCTTCGAATTTTTTCCTTCCTTTCTCGCCCAGACTTTGTACTACTTGTATTTCGCACTCCTAGAAGCCTCAATAGGCCCATTCTGAGTGCCCCCTTTTGGATCCCTAGCTCATGTGTTGCCACTCTTACTTCACATCATTCAGCATGTGGCCTCTCACCTTTCTCGTTATCCCTTTGAAGGACTATGGCCACTTCCCTCTTAACTTCTTTCTCAGCCATTGGCCGCTGTCATGTTTCCTGCTAAAATCCCATGGTAGCTTTAGGTTCGAAGTTCTTTCATATTTCACAACAATGCAAAGTGGAAAAGGAGTCTCAGTGGACTCGTGCCATTGGGCTGAGGACCCAATTGACGAGGAGTACGGTGGTTGCAGCAAGATTAGAATCCAATTTGGAGCGATCGACGCCAACAGAGCCTTTGAATTGGAAACGTTGTCCCAGCATAGACACATGATAGAGAAGCTTCAAGATGAGAGTTATGCCCAGAGAAGTCAATTAGAGGAACACCGCACGAAAATGGAGGCAATGCAGAGGATATTGGATCAACTGGACTGTGCGCAACATACACCAAGCAACCCGAGAGATCAACAGGAAAATTCCAAGAATGAACAGTCGGCATCAGTAAACCAGATTCTAGACCTGCATGAGCCACATCCAGAAACTATGCTGGAAATACAACAGGTCAAATTAGAAAAGGGTAATTAAGCTATTGTGTGTTAATATTTTGTCTTACAATCTGTATTAATAGAATCTTCTACCAGAGATATCTGGGGAACTATATCCTCAAAAATTTTGTTAGAAAAGGGGGTTGCAACAGAAATTGCTACTGTTACAATTATGCACCCCGCATTTGCAATAGTTTTTCTCTAAGTGGCACCTCCTGAAGTTCTATAATGACCATTTTTTTTGTAGAATATTGGATTCTTCCACACCTCTAATATATCTTTGCCTAACTTCTGTTAAAAAAAATTTTGTCTTAAAAAACAATTAAACTTAAACTCTTGTGTTTTGTCCTAAGGCAATTAGAATATTATGAGTTCAATTTAAAGATAAATTGAATTGTATAGTGAATATTCATCATCCAATGAATGTAGTTTAACTTATCTTCATTGTTTATAGAAAACTATGTTATCTAAAATGAAATGAATTATTGCCGATCAAAAGTAATTTTCGATCTTATTTTAAAACTAAAAAG